>PVIC010039299.1:0-17201 GCA_004025085.1 Thryonomys swinderianus
TGCAGCTTTACTTCCAATAGCATAGGATCTGAAACCAAACTAAGTGTCCAGCAGCAGGGAAAACTCAAGTGAAAATAATCTACACACACATAGCTCTAAGTTAATATTGATAAGTTTGGGTTTTTAGAAGTGTTTTAAATATTAAAATATCTTGCCATGTAATGCAATACATGCTAAAATACACGCAAACCCCCCCCCCACACACAAATTCTTTAAAAACTACAGAAGTGTAAAAATAAAGGTATTTGCTGGCGTGGGGCACATACCTGTTGGTGCAGCTACTCTGGAGCCTGAGGCAGGAAGATCATAAGTTTGGGTCCAGCCTGAGCAGTTTTGCAAGACTCTGTCTGAAGATAAAAAACAAAAAGGGCGGGCCAGAGATTTAGCTCAGTGGTTCCACACCTGCCTCACAAACTCAAGCGCAGGGTCCTGAGTTTGATCCCAGCAACCACATACAATGCTGGGTGTGGTGACTCACACCCACCACCAATCAGTACTACATACCACAGTGCCGGGCGTGGTGGCTCACGCCTGTCATCCCAACACTCGGGAGGCAGAGGCAGGAGGATTGCTGAGTTCCAAGCTTGCCTGGGCTACATAGTGAGCTCAGGACCAGCCTGAACTACAAAGCTCAGGGCCAGCCTGAACTGCAAAGCAAGACCCTGTCTCAAAAAACGAAAAACAAAAAGGGCTGGGGATGTAATTCTGTGGTAGAGGACTCGTAGGGTTGATCCCCAGTGCTGGAAAAACAAACTAAAAACCAAAGGCACAAGTCTTTCTGTGTGAATGCTCTAAGGGAAAAGCAGCTTTCTGTTCGCATTCAGGTTCCTGAGCCTGGAAAATGTGAAGATGGGGCTCCCTGTGGTTGCCTGAGCCAGGGTGAGGAATTGGTCCCAGAAGGGAGCGCAGTTTGAGGCGAGGCACAGAGTTTGAGATGGTGAGAAAGACAGCAGGGACACGCCTGGCTGGTCCCTCAGGAGTTGCTGCTCCTCCTTCCGGTCCTTCCAGGTACATGAAACACTGGCACCCTGTCTGGCTTATCTTTGAACTGAATGGGCCGTGACTAACACAACTGGGCTGACTACTTTGCTGGAATCAAGCTCTAAGGAGCTAGCCGCAAACCTGTCCTATTATTGTGGACAGCTAAGCTAGTTAGAAAATAGTCTAAGGCACTCAAGGGAGGCCAGGGCCTTAGCACAGAAGACAACTAACTGTGGCTTGAGGCTCACTCACCCCCTCACCTCTCCTAGGGCTGCAAAGCAGTGACTGATGTTCTAACTGGGCATGGGTCACCTGGGGTGGGGACTAGAATCTCCCCGCCCCGTCCTCCTCAGAAGTCCCTGTTGGACCCACTTCTGGGTGCTTCCCAGTTTGATCTCCACTCAAGGATATGACCTAAGTTACTGTACTTGCTGAAATCTTACTGCTTGACCATACTTTTGTCTTATCTTGTGATTTTCCTAAGGGACTATGCTTGCATATCCTTATTAGTTAATTGCAGTTGTGTCCCACTTTGTACCTGCCTCACCCTGTGGCTTTGCTCAGTAAAACATCTTTGAAAAGAGACAACACAAAACACCTTTGAGAAGTCGGGTGGGTGGACAACCTACTTTCTGGTCCCTCTTCTGTCTCTCTTAAGACAGAAGCTAGTTTTCTCTCAATAAATTCTTCCTAAACAAATTTCTGTTGTTCCTAGAATTCATTCTTTGGTTTTAAGAATGTGAACTTGGTATTTCAGATATCTAGCAGGTTGGGAGTTATAATATTTTCCTTATATTATTTGGAGGTCCATAGATCATATGCTCTGTATCACTATCTGTCAATTCTTAAAAAACTAATTAACACATTTGTGGCAGGTGAGCCTTCTTTTTCCTAGTCAGAAAAAATGGGAATTAACTGGACATGGTGGCTCACCCCTGTAATCCCAGCACTCAGGAGGCAGAGGCAGGAAGATTGCCGTGACTTCGAGGCTAGTCTGAACTACACAAAGCAAGACCCTGTTTCAAAAAGCTAAAACAAACAAACAAACAAACAAAACCGAAAAGAAATAGTAATGAAGCTTATCAAGGTAAGGTGGCATCTGGAATACATATTTTTTCTTGTTAAACTCAATATAGGTATTTGTATTTAATGTTTTTGT
This sequence comes from Thryonomys swinderianus, assembly GCA_004025085.1. NCBI lineage: Eukaryota > Metazoa > Chordata > Mammalia > Rodentia > Thryonomyidae > Thryonomys > Thryonomys swinderianus. The sequence goes on from PVIC010039299.1 coordinate 2,141, forward strand.
TTGTTCTATTAAACAGGGTCTTGCTGTATGGTTTAGGTTGGTCTCCAACTCACAGGAATCCTCCTGCCTCAGCCTCCGGAGTGCTGGGATTATTGGCCTGCACCACCAGTCCAGTAGCTGTGTTTAATCTGACATCCTCTCTCCCCTCAATACTCCCTTAACACTTTGCAAAACTCACTAAAATAGGCTTTGGGCCAAACCTAAGGCTCTTTCAGTATTCCTGCGCAGAAGTCTGGACCTGAAGACTTTTAACCCACTTAAGACAATTCAGTATTTTCTATCCCTGCACTTAACTTTGTCTTTAATTTTCTTCTGACTTCTATTTCCCTTATTTTTTGCAGCTTGTGGGTCATTTTTCTTTGATGAATATGCAAGCTAAAATAAGCACTGGCTATCCTTGTTTCCTGTCTGATAACAGAGTAATACAGACCCAGGCAATAGGCTTATCTCTTCTTTTGCCTTGTCATTCTTTTCTTTTTTTTGGGGGGGGGGGACAAGGTCTCACTTTGTAGTTCATGCTGGTTCTGAGCTCACTATGTATCCCACACAAATCTTGCTCTCAGCAATCCTCCCGCCTCTGCCTCCAGAGTGCTGGGATTATAGGTGTGAGCCACTACATTTATAAGTACTGATTGCTGGTGAGCATGAGTCACCATACTCGGTATTGTCGTATGTGGTTACTGGGAATTGAACCAGGGACCTTGCACTTGCTAGGCAGGCTTGGGAACCACTGAGCTAAATCTCTGGCCTGACATTATATGTTTTTAAAGTGGAGTATACTGAATGATATAGACGTTCTGAATCTTCCCTTATATCCCTGTGATCTTTTTTATCCCTTTCTTTGTTAGAGGTTCCTCCAACACCCTAAATTTCATTGGACACTGCACTTTTTTATTTTGGCACAGAGATGAACTCAGGACCTCGAGTTTTCCAGGCAGGTGCTGTGTTCCCGAGCTATATCCCCAGCCCTTACCCTTTTTTAATGAAGATCACTGGAGTTTATGGTTCAGAATCTGGTTTTAGGCAGTTCCAACTACTCCGAAGCCACATCTTTCATTAAGTCTCTATTTATAAGAACATGTGTTTTCCCTATTATCTATTTTATTTCTAGTTAAAAAGAATAACTCCTAGGGGCTGGAGATTTAGCTCAGTGGTTCTGGCACCTGCCTTGCAAGAGCAAGGTCCTGAGTGCCATCCTGGTAGCCACATACAACAATGCTGGGTGCGGTGACTCACACCCACCAGCAATCAGTACTACATACCACAGTGCTGGGTGTGGTGGCTCACGCCTGTCATCCCAGCACTCTGGAGGCAGAGACAGGAGGATTGCTGAGTCTGAGGTTTGCCTGGGCTACACAGTGAGCTCAGGGCCAGCCTGAACTACAAAGCCAGAGCCTGTCTAAAAAAAAAAGAATAACTCCTGCTTATAAGGGAAAGTTTACAAGAACAAAGAAAATATACAATGTAGCTGAGAGTGGTCCTGCACTCCTGTAATCCCAGCACTTGAGAGGCTGAGTCAGGAGAGTTGTCAGGAGTTCAAGGCCAGTCTGGGATACATAGTGAGTTGACAGGCAGCCTGAAATACATAGGAGACCCTCTCTCAACAAACAAATGAAAGAAAGTACAGTTGAGCCAGGTATGGTGATGCTTGTCTAAAATCCAAGTACTAAGGGTGGCTAAGGCAGGTGGAATACAAATCGAGACACCTGGGCAATTTAGCTAATTTCTGCCCGACCCCCCCCCCCAAAAAAAAAGAAAGTAATGTGGATCACTTGTGGATTTTGCCCTGAAGCCTCCCAGTAATCTTTTCCCCTGCTTTTTGAAGCCAGACTGCAATGCAGTAGATACGGTAGTGAGCCATCTTTGACCACACGGATCAAGGCAAGACTCGATACGGTCTTGGCCCAGAATACCAGCTGTGTGACCGACAGTGTTGGGTCACAACATTCAGGCTGTTACATGAGAAACTCATGTCTCTCATTTAAGCAGACATTTTTGGTTACAGAAATCTGATTTGTATCCTAACAAAATCATTAATTCAATAGGGATTTATGTCACTCTCACTGTTTACCACAGAGATATCAACTCACAGAGATTACTGAGGATGATCATGTCTGTAAAACTATTCAATTATGTATCACATAAGGTGCTGAGAACTCTGGCTGAGAACCCCAACCTTTGTTCTAAGAGATCTGACCAAACATTAGTGTGGTTTCTAGCAGTATAAGCCTGTGTCCTAGGAAAATCTCACCCCTCGCCCCCATAAAATGCCTATCTGAGAAAGCTAAATCCTGCCAGGAAACTTACTATTTGTTCTTGCTGACACCTAATTATACTCCTTACCACCTTTTTTTAGAGTTGTTACCATATTTATTTATTTATTTGAGACAGGGTCTCGTTTTGTAGTTCAGGCCGGCCCTGAGCTCACTATGGAGCCCAGACAAGCCTCGAACTCAGCAATCCTCCTGCCTGTGCCTCCCAAGTGCTGGGATTACAAGTGTGAGCCACCACACCCAGCACTGTAGTATGTGGTATTGATGGCTGGTGGGCGTGAGTCTCCACACCCAGCATTGTATGTGGTTACCAGGGATCAAACTCAGGACCTTGAGCTTGCGAAGCAGGCTCCAGAACCACTGAGCTAAATCTCCGGCCCCTGTTACCATATTTATAACTAAGGTGTAAATCTAAGACACAAGGAAACTCCATACTATACCAGTGACAGTGAACCTTTTAGAGACCAACTGTCAAACTGCAAAGCAAAATCCACTTATTTATCGCCAAGTGCCAACGCTGCAGTTAAACCTCAACACTGAGATGTTATTTCAGAAAAAACCTCATAAGTAGCATATTTTATCTTAAACTGAAACAGTTACACACATGCCACAGGTTCGCCACCACTTGCCCTCTTGGTGCCTAGGGCCTGCTGGTGCACACGGTCCCAGGGGCTCTCAGGATCACCCCTCCACTTTGGTCCTCTTCCAGAAACTGCAGGGCACTCAGGCCCTTTGGCATCTCTCCAGCACTGCCAAGATGCTCACTCTCAAACTCACTTTAACGGACAAAGAGTGAATGGATTTTTGTTAGTTAGCATAGAACCGACAATGAAGTATGTATTCAGAAAGGAGGTAACAAACCAATAACTGAGATAAGGGCTTAGATTCAAAGCCCTTAGGATTTATGGGCTCTGGAACTCTCATGACTGAATAATCTGTGTGTGGCCCAAAAATCAACCAAGAATGCCAATATTTAGATCCGGAAGTTCCCTATCAGTTACAAACGTCCACTATAAACAAAGACAATTTGGAAAGTTACAAAATATAAAATCTTCAAGGTACTGAGTTACAGTGACAAAGATACTGTTGTAATAGTTTGGTGTTTTTCTTTTCAGGCTGCCAACAAATATAAGATTAACGAAAAAAGAAATACTATGCAGGGTCTTAAAACTTTTTTTGCTTGCTCTATTAAGGAATCAGTAAATCTTTCGGGACCAGTACATATGGATCATCGAATTTAAAAAACTGAGTTCGAATATGAGATTTGGGTTGCGATTAAAGTTGGATACTGGATCTCTCTCCCCACACTTCCGGGCCCCAAGGCGTCAATTTTCACACATAAGCTTCTCACCTGGTTCTTCCACAGCTGGCAGGGCAGCCCCGGGAGGGGTCTCTGAGCTCACCCCGGAGCCCTGGGGCCTGCGCAAACACAACCCCGAGCCGCCCCTAACTCCTCCCCACACGCCCGGGCCACGCCCCTGCCTGCACCTGTCGTCCGCCCTCACTTCCTCCCACCTCCCACCGGCCCCGCCCTGGCCCCGCCCCGGGGCCACCCGCGAACCGGGCTCTGTCCACCCGGAGCCACTGTCCTGGGTACCCCGGAACCACGCAGGCGTCTGCGTCTTTGGCCCCGCCCATGAAAACTCTCATTTGCTGACCTCGCACCGGATCCGCCCATTTGTCATGGATCCACCAATCCTGTGCCCGTACCCCTGGGAACTACCCCGCCGCCGGGCCAGACCCCGCCTACAACTCGCGAGCCCCACCGCCCGGAAGTCGCTCCGGTGGCCCCGGGTCCCCCAAACCCGGGAGCTGGCGCGGGTTTCTCAGGCAGGCTTTTCCCAGGTCGGGTCGCTGCGCCCGACCGGTGCCATGCAGGAGAATCCTGCCCCCGCCGCGCCGCGCTACCAGCCCGCCTGCCCCACGAGGGCCGCGTGTGTTTACAGCAGCTGTTACTGGTGAGGGTCGCGGCTCCGGCGTTGCGGGCCGACCGGAGGGTTTAGTGGCTGGGGCAGGCGCGCGCGCGAACCGAGGCCTGTTCGTGGAGCAGCGCGGAGGGGGTCGGCGCTTCCCCCCGCCGGCCGCTTTCCCTCGGCCCTGCTCGGAGTCGCAGTGTTTGGGGCCGAGGAAGGTCAGCTGGACCCGGAGGGTGGAAGGCAGAAGATTCTGCTGCACCTCTGTGGTTTCAGGTTGAGGGCAAGTCTTTTTAATTTTGGACGAGAGGTATAGAGGATTTGAAGGCAAATTCCCAAGGTCACGTCGCTGGTAGGAGGCCAGTAGGCCCTGTAGCATCGGATACCTGGTGTTAACCGCTGTGCTGTTGTTGTAATGATGGCTACGTTCGTACAGCACTTGCCCTGTGCTAAGCATTGTTTTCGTTGACTGACTCACTGGAACCCCACAAGAACCCTAAAAGGTACCGTTACGACTCCCACTTTAAAGATGCAAACTCTGAAGCACGGAGGGCTGCAGGTAACGTGCCCAAAGCCTCACTCCTGGGTGAGGGCATGAGGACTTAGGGCAGTCTGGGCCTGGAGTTCAGGCGCTGCTCCTCTCTGCCCTAGGCTGCCTCTGCAGCTCAAGTTCTGCGCCTCCCTCCCACGGGAGAAACCTCAGGACTTCGTAAAGCAGTCCTGCACTTCTGCTGGTCGTCACACGCGCGCACACGCACGTGCGCACGCACTCTGACCCGCCAGGTCCACCTCCAACAGCAAACCAGCTATTATACCCCACCATTCGGTACCCCAGTCACCTTCCAGAAGCACCACCCATGGGCATGTGACGCTCTTGGGGGGCAGACAGAAACCCTAAGACCTGTGCTCTACAGGCTGGTTGCTTTTAGCGCTCTCCTCCAGTGGGACAACACAACACATCTTGCGTTGAGTTCTCTTTTGGGGACAGTACTACCTTGGTTGGGAACCAACACCCTCCCTGTGTGAGCGTGTCAGGTAGGTGCACCCTGCTACTTCTGCTCTGGCTCCACCGTCTAATTGGAAAGAAATGCTTCTTCTCTATTTCTGTTAGCTTCTGTGGATGTGACCTGTCTTTTCATGCCCTATTAAAGATAGTAATGGTAGTCATTATTTCTGTTACTGGGTAGGGCTTTTTCATTTTTGGCTTATTTTTAAAAATTAGTATATTTTCTGGGCGCAGTGGCTCATGCCCTCATCCCAGCACTCTGGAGGCAGAGGCAGGAGGATTGCTGAGTTCGAGGCTTGCCTGGGCTACACAGTGAGCTCAGGGCCGGCCTGAACTACAAAGCGGGACCCTGTCACAAAAAAAAAAAAAGTACATTTGCCGTACAAGATGGTCATACTTATTAGAGGGAATTTGTCCCTGTACATACTATTTCTTAATTCCTATTTTTTCTCATTCTCCTCCTGCCCCATTTACAAAGTTGTTTCCATTTATTTCCCTTCCATTTTCTTTTAAAAAATTATTTTCCTTCCCTTTCTTTCTTCATCCTATTTGAACATGTTCTTCCTACTTCCCAGGATCTATCCTCTAGGGACATTTATCTCAGTGGTGCTGTGTCTGCCTGGCAAACACATAGTCCTGAGTTCGATCCCTGGCACCCCTTAAAACAAAAATAAATCTATCCTTACAATCCTTATCCCGTTTCCTCCATATTTACCCTTCGTGTTTCTCATACAAGAGAAACAATGCAATATTTAAATTTGTCAGATTTACTATATTTCATATAAAATTATGGTACTGAGGTGCATCCATTTACCTAAGTCTTTCAAATTTATCCTTATATACTCCATTACATATACAAATTATTTTCTTTATCCATTTATCTTTTTATGGAGATGTGGGCTTTTCTTTTTATGGAGATATGGGTTGTTTAGCTATTATAAATTGTACTGCTGTAAACACAGGTATGCATGTATTGTATGATGCTTTTAATTCTTCTGAGAAGATACCGAGAAGAAGAGGAACAGCTAGGTCAAATGGTTTCTTTTGTGAGACCTCAAGCTGGCCTTGAGCTCACTATGTAGCCCAGGCAAGCCTTGAACTCAGCAGTCCTCCTGGTTCTGCCTCCCAAGTGCCAGCATAACAGGCATGAGCCACCACACCCTGGGATCGTGGTGCATGGTTAGCAGGGCTTGAACTCACGACCTTGTGCTTGCCAGGCAAGTGCCAGAACCACTGAGCTAAATCTCTGGCCTCAAATGGGTTTAGGTTTTAGTTTTAGTTTTTGAGGACTTTCCACAGCAGTTGTCCCAATCTATACTCCTACCAACAGCATGGAAAGTTTCCTTTTTCTTCAGTTTTCCTGCGTTTGTTATTGTGGTTTTGTTTTGTTTTGAAACAGGGTCTCAGTTTGTAGCTCATGATGGCTCTGAACTCATTAAGTAACCCAGGCTGGCCTTGAATCAGCAGGGATCTTTCTGCCTTAGCCTCCTGAAGGTTGGGGTTGTTGGGGTGGGCCACCACACCTGGCTGTTTGATTTCTTGATGATAGCCATTCACTCTGGAGTGAGATGGAATCTTAGTATATTATATTTTGCATTTCTCAAATGATCAGAGATGTTGAACATTTTTTTCATGTGTTTATTTGTTGTTTGTACTTCTTCATCTGAGAAGTGTATTCATTTCCGATGCCTACTTTTGGATTGGGTCTTTCAATTGGGAGGGGGGGTTCTGATTTTTTTTGAGTTTTTATATTCTAGGTATTAGTCCTTTTGAGGAATACTTAGTAAAAGTTTTTTCCCATTCTGTGAGTTGTCACTTTCCTTTGTTGTTCTTTTACTGTGCAAATGCTTTTTAGTATTATGAGATCCCAGTTGTTGGTTCTTTGTAATATTTTGTGATCAGGGTTTTGTTCATTAAGTCTTTGCCTCCACCAGTATCTTCAAGAGTTTTACCCCTTCTGTCTTTCAGATTTAGTGGTCCTGTTTTAATTAGATTTTTGATCCATTCTGAATTTCGTTTAGGGCTTGATAGAGATATGGCTCTAGATTTAATTTTAAGCATATGGAAAGCTAGTTTTCCAAGCAACATTTAGGGTTTTTTGGGGGGAGGGCAGAGTCTTGCTTCTTAGTCTAGGCTGGCCTTGAATTCAGTATGTAGCCAAGAGGATCCTCTTGCCTCAGCCTCCTAAATGCTGGGATTACAGGTATGCACCACTCCCAGCACCATTTATTAAAAAGGCTATCAGGGACTGGGGATTTAGCTCAAGTGGTACTGTGCCAACCTTGGATGCACAAGGGCCTGAGTTCAATCCCTGGTGCTGCAAAAAACAAAAACAAAAACAAAAAAAACCAACTTTTTAATTTCATTGATTCTTTGTAGTTTCCATAGTCTCAATTGCATTAATTTCTGCTCTGATCCTCATAGTCTTCTATAGGTTTAGTTTTTGTTTCTAGAACCTTGAAGTGCATGTGGATATACTTTGCAGTCTGGGTAGCAGCTTGTTGATGATGTTTTGGGAGAGTTTCAGGTATGAGCCAGTTGTTGGATGAGAAAATGTTTAACGGTTCTCCCAACTTACTTTGTTACCAATCTTTTGTACAAATGTGAAAGATATGAAATACTCAGTTTAATTATATCAATTAAACCATTGTTTTATTTCAGTGAAGAAAATATTTGGAAGCTTTGTGAATACATCAAAAACCATGACCAGTACCCTTTAGAAGAATGTTATGCTGTCTTTATATCAAATGAGAAAAAGATGGTAAGTGGGTGAGTGACTGCTGAAAGAAAACAAGAGATTTAGGGTTATCTTAAAGCTAAATGTATAAAGATTTAATACTATTGTAAGCTGTGTCTTTTAAATGCAGCAACACTGTAAAGTTAGTTTCATTTTTTGAGGCAGGATCTCACTTTGTAGTTCAGGCTGGCCTTGAATTCATGGTGACCTTCCTGTCTCAGCCTCCCAAGTGCTGGGATTACAGGCATCTGCCACCATACCCAGCTAGTTAGTTTTTGAATGAGATTTTTTTCCTTAGAAGGCACTGATCAGTTAGAAATATTTAGTTCCTTGTTTGTAGACTTGTAGGTTAAGGAGACTATGTGATAGTGTGTTTACAGATTGAGTTTCTTAGTTATTAAATACTTTTTTTCCCTTTGTAGTGTATTGGAGATTGAACCCAGGGTGTTGTATCCCTGTGATGTACCTCTAGCTCTTTTATATCTTTTATCTTGAGATAGTGTCTCACTGTATGGGCTGTCCTGGAATTTGAAATCCTCCTACCTCAGCCTCCTGACTAGCTAGAATTACAGGTATGTGCCACCATACCAGCTTTAATTATGTTCTTGTGAGCTTTCGTTGAGAATTCTTAGAAGGATTTGATTCTTTTTATTCATTCTTTCACCTTGTTAGTTGATTAGAATACTTGGTTTCTCATTCATGTACTGCAGTAAAGAATCTAGTAATGATTTAACTGCAGCTTATGGGCTATACTGTGTTTTATAGATACCTATCTGGAAGCAGCAGGCAAGGCCTGGAAATGGACCGGTGATCTGGGTAAGAAAGCCACTGCCTGAGCTTCCCATAGATCATTCATTGCAGGAAAATAGCCTGAGGAGGGGAGAATGGAGAATAAAGACAAAACACAGATAATTTTGAAAGGGGGACCCGGGACTACTGCCTCTAGTGTCAAAGAGCCCTGAGTGTCTGGCTCACTTTGCTTTATTCAGCTTGGGCTGGGAGTAGGCAGTTAGGTGAATGGAAAAGTCATCTGTTTCTCATTATCTGCAAAGTGCGTCCCGGTGTTTGTCTGAGCCAGATCTCAGCTGCTATTGACTACTCTGAACTTCGTGCTGGCCTGTGGCAGCATGGGATTAGCTTCTTGCTCCCTCCTTAGTATCCACAGGGAAGGCCAGCTGGTCCTTGATCTTTATGTCCCACAACTCCTTATGACGCCCAGGGTTATGTATGTTCTGATAAAGCAGAACTGATAGGGACAGAGAGAAAGGCTGTGGCAATTTTTTTTTTTTTTTGGCGGTACTGAGGATCTAACTCAGGACCTTGCGCTTGCCAGGTGAGCAGTGGCATTGCTGAGCTACAACCCCTGCAATTGTTAATAAATTGATTATTTGAGAATAGGTTATTTGTTCTCAGGTACTGGGATATTTTAACATTTTTTTGTAATACTGGAGATTAAACCCAAGGGCCACACCCTCAGCCATTTTTTAGGTTTTATTTATTTATTTATTTATTTATTTATTTATTTATTTATTTATTTATTTTGAGACAGGGTCTCACTTTGTAGTTCAGGCTGGCCCTGAGCTCACTATGTAGCCCAGGCAAGTCTCGAACTCAGTAATCCTCCTGTCTCTGCCTCCTGAGTGCTGGGATTACAGGTATGAGCCACCATGCCCAGCATTGTATGTGGTTAACAGGGATCGAACTGAGGACCTTACACTTGTGAGGCAGGCACCAGAACCACTGAGCTAAATCTCCGGCCTCATTTTTTAGTTTTTTATTTTTAGGTCTTGCTAAATTGTGGCTCACAGCTAGGGATGTAGCTCAGTGGCACCAATGCCTGCCTGGCAAGCACAAGGCCCTGAGTCTGATCCCTAGTGCTGCCAAAAAAAAAAATTGTGGCTCAAACTTGCAATTCTCCTGCCTCAGTCCCAGAGTACTGAGATTATAGATGTTTGCCACCATGCTCTGCTTCTTTTAACTTTTTATTTTGGATTATAAGAATGTTTTTAAATGGCCATTATGGAAGATATATTTGTGATCAAGATTCTTAGTTTTGTTTTTTGAGGCAAGTTCTTGCTATGTAGTTCAGGTTGGCCTTGAACTTACTATGTAGCCCAGGCCAGCCTTAAATGTATAGTGATCCTCCTGCCTCAACCTCTTGAGTACTGGTATTACAAATATGTGCCACTATGCTCAGCTATGTATTTATTCTGAATGCCTTTTTTTGAGATAGGGTCTCACTTTGCAGTTCAGGCTGGCCCTGAGCTCACTCTATAGCCCAGGCAAGTCTTGAACTCAGCAGTCCTCCTGCCTCTGCCTCCCAAGTGCTGGGATGACAGGCGTGAGCCACCACACTCGGCCTGAATGCCTTTTGTATGTCATACACAAAATAGACTAAAGCCTTGGCCTTGTACTGTCCTTCTCTAACATCAAGCCACAGCCCAGCCTGTTAGGACCTGGACCAGAGGTCCCAGTCCTGCCACTAGGCAGCTGTGTGACTGGACAGATCGCGTAGCCTGTCTCTGCAGTGTCCTCAGGTTGTGAGGCCGAGATAACACAGAGGATGCTTGAGAATGTTGGCGTCTGGCACCCAGGAAGGCGAGCCGTGGTTGGCCATCCTGCACACTCCAGTGCAGCTTGCTCCCTTGGTGTGGTGACCCACTTGGCTGACTTCTGTGTGTGGTCTTGCTCTGGTGGGTGGCAGGGCAAGGCCTTATGGTCCCTCTCTCTGGTGCCACACCTCATGGCAGCATGGGGGATCCTGCAGTTCATCTCCCCACACTGGCAGAGGCCCTCTGGCCTCTGTGCTGAGTGGGAAGAGACACGGAGCCCCAAGGAAGAGGTCCCCTGCAGGACGGCTTTGCTCCCCAGCCCAGAATCCCCTCTAGGCAGCTAAGGGAACATAGAGCCCCTCAGGGAGTGAGGTCACCGCTCAAGTCTGCGGTGTGACTCTGTATGGGTGCTCGGAAGGCTTGTTTTCCCTCAGGTCCGGCCATACACAATGGAGGACATTTGGTCAGACTAACTAGGAGGCTATGGGTAGCCACTGTGGTGCCTTTTTACGAGTTGTGTCTTTTTCCTGGAAAGTGTGATTCATTCTATCACTTTTGCATGATGGCTTCCTTGGCAGGGTACCCTCAACCCATTTCTTAACCAGATTGTGAAAAGGTTGAGTATTTACACCCTACTCCCAATAATCCTGTGAAGTGGCCCTAATCACCTGCATTTGACAGAAGAGAAAACTGAGGCTGGGGAGTGCAGGGGCTGGTCTTTCAGCCACGCTGTGCCTGCCCTGATCCCCATGTCCTCCCATCCTGTCTTGGCACACTGAGCTTCAGTCCTGCTCTACCGGCTTTCTGAGGGAATGTCTTGCCCTTTTCGTCTTCATACCCTATAGCCCAGGGGCACAGTCTCCCACAAACAGTATGGGGGATATGCTTCAGCAAAATGTTGAAGGATCAAGAGAAACAGATTTTGGGTAAGGCAGAGATTTTATCTGACAGGGGTATGTGAAGGGTGGGAAGGATTCATGAGAAGAAAGCCTTAGAGCTGCAGCTTTTGTGGTCAGGAGACGTGGAGAAAGTTATGGTGTTAAGGGGAATAGGTAGCAGGAACAAGCCAGGCAGAAGGAAGTGGGCCCTCTGGTTGGTTCATCTGGAGGATGGGTGCATTAAAAGGAAGTATGGTCCTCTTACCTTAGCTTCTGAATACTAGGGTTGCAAGCATGTGCCCCTATACCCAGTTTACATACTTCTTTGGTGGCTGCTTAATAGTCTGTTATATGATTGTATCACAGTTTATTAACCATTTCAGTGGATTTTGTGTTTTGGAATTTTCACTCTTATAAACAATGCCAGAGATTATATACATATCTGATCTGTAATGTTATATATCCAGTATACTTTATGACTTTTTCTGTATGATAGCTTCCTGGAGGTAAAATTATTGAGTTAGTTTAACCATGTCTCTGTCATTGGACATTTGTTCTGATTTCAGGTTTTGTGCTTGCTAATTTTCTTTTTCTTTTATAAGGAGGGCTGTATCATGTCTGTTTGTGAGAATATATGTGCCCTGCTACTGGTGCCTTGGAGTTCATTCTAGAGCAACTTGGTTAATTTCAGCTGTTTTTACTTTCAGGATTACCATGTTGTTTTGCTTCACATTTCAAGCGGAGGACAGAGCTTCATTTATGATCTTGATACTGTGCTCCCATTTCCCTGCCCCTTTGACACATACGTAGAAGATGCCTTTAAGTCTGATGATGACATTCATCCACAGTTTAGGAGGTAAGGAAATTCAGGATGGATTTATTATTTGGCACACAGAGGCTCTTCCTTTTTTTTTTTTTTTTTTTTGAGACAGGGTCTCGCTTCATAGTTCAGGCTGACCCTGAGCTTACTGTGTAGCCCAGGCAAGCCTTGAACTCAGCAATCCTCCTGTCTCTGCCTCCCGAGTGCTGGGATGACAGGCATGAGCCACTATGCCTGGCGTTGCTCTTCCTTTTGCACACTGAATTTGTAGAGATCACTGACCTTGGTTATAGCACTAAGTTGACATTTGAGAAAGACCACTTACTACACAGGAGATTCAAATACATTAAAGCTATAAAGTTTCTCTACCATACCAAAGGTTGGCAGTCTTTTGTGTGGGCCATGGTCCCAGTCCTCCAACTAGTCTGTGTGATTGGACAGGTTACATAGCCAGGCATTTTGGGATTTCTCCTAGTCATGTTTGAAGGCATGGGAATGCTTCACACTGCCAGTTGAGGGTTGCAAAGGCAACACTAGAAAATCCTGCTCTCTGTCCCTGATGTACAAGTGAATAAATAAAAGCAACTAGACAGATGTACTTCTGTGCCTCTGCAGCTGTGGATTGCATTTTCAGTAGCTTTTTTAGTAGGTGCAAAGCTGTATGCCTATTTCTGTAGCCACTGTAGTGAAAATCGTGCATGAGTAGCTTTGTGTATGTCACAGAAAATGAGTCTGTATAGTAATGGAATTAGGGAGCTGGGGATTTAGCTCAGTGGTTCCAGCGTCTGCCTTGTCTGCCTTGCAAGTGTAAGGTTCTAAGTTCAGTCTCCAGTAACCACACACCACAATGGTGGGTGTGGTGGCTCATGTCTGTAATCCTGGCACTTGGGAGGCAGAGGCTTGCCTGGACTACATAGTGCACTTAGGGTCAGCCTGAACTACCAAGCGAGACCCCATCTCAAAACAAAACCCCCAAAACAAACAAAACTGAATTAGAATTTCAGATATGACACTTCTCTAATGTGCTGTTCTACTACAGGAAATTCAGAGTGATCCGCGCTGATTGTTATTTGAAGAACTTTGCTTCTGACCGGTCTCACATGAAAGACTCCACTGGGAACTGGCGGGAGCCTCCCCCACCTTACCCCTGCATTGAAGCTGGAGGTAAGTCAAGGAGGCTCCTCGGTGGGTTCTGATGCATCACTGCACATTGGTCATCTGCTAAGCAAGGACAGTTAGGTCATTGTTTGGATAAAAATGAGCAGCAGGAAGTACTAGATCTGTGTGTTCATTAGCTTTAGAAATTAAGGACAGGAAACAGAACTGGAAGGCATGAGAACTCTGGGGTCAGAAAGGTGTCGAACCACAACATTAGCAATCTGCTGGACACTGGGCATCAAAGGTTCTGCTCACCTATTATCAGTGGGACCAACACTTTGCTGTGGGGGGTTTCATGTTATGGTGAAAGATATGTCCAGTACATCCTTCTGAGGTGTGAAGTGTCATTTCATTGATTTGTAATAAAACCTGCTTTACAGTGAGGTGAGAGCTTGCAGGTTTTATGTGCCACCTGGTTCGTTTATGTGTTTCTGGGCTTCAGTCCAATTAAGTTTACTAAAGTGTGAGAGATGGAGGTTTATTCACCCCCATTAGTGTTGTTTGGCATTCATGTAATTGGAATATTGTTATACAAGTCTTTCACAACATTCCCACATATAGGAGAGATCACCAACACCTGGCTGATACAGTGTGTATGGAATTGCTCGAGAGCAGTGCAGTGATATAGGTAGCCTGCTACCGCACGTGTTCCATGGCTTTACCACCACTGCTCCAGCAGATTCTGCAGGATGACATAAAAACAGGGACAATAGGTTAATATAAAAGAAGAAGAAAGTAAAAAATGTGTTTACATATTTGAAGGGAATAAGCACTTGAATGGTGTGGATTTTGATTTTTTTACATTCTCTGTAAAAACTCTCATTATTTACAAAACCTATTTTGCTTCTTGGTATACCAGCCTGCTTCCCACCTTCAGCATTAGAATTGGGAAACTCCTCAGTTAGTCGAAGACCTGCCAGGTCTGCTGTGTAAACAAGGTCAACTGCTGTCCAGTGTTGATCTGGGCAGTGTGCCTTCGGCAGTGGTCCACTGCTCTTTTAGATGTGACCTTCTAAGAATCGAGTGTGCAGTAGGCATTTAAAAAGTTCTGCATTGCCAGCCGTCATCCTTATGGGGCTGTTCCTTTGGTTTGGATGACCACAACCCATTAGGTGCCATTTCATGCTAGGCATGAACAGTCCCTCAGATAGTAATTTCTGTCACTACCCAGGGAGGCAGGTTCTGGTTTGCTCGTTGGATAGATGGTCAGTGGAGTGCATGCGTGTGTGAGGTGAAGGCCTTTGTGTGAGGTGGCCAGGTGGATGGCAGTGTGGTGAGCTTCTGTTCTTGAGGAAGGCCTTCTGATAGTATTTTCTACCACATAAATTGTGAGTTCACCAAGGTACCTGTGGACCTAAAGGTGAACCTGAGGCATTCTGGAGTGTAGGATACTACACTGGCTTCTAGAATTATTTACCAAGTTCTAATGAGTTGTCATGTGTAAATTTACTTCAAACCCTGCATTTGTCAAAGGAACATATTAGAAAATAAAAGTGATTTACTAGTAGCTAATTATTAGCTAGTAGCTAATAGTGTTTTATAAAAAACAAAGGTCTAAAAAGTGATGCAAGATCCAAAAAATGAACAATTCTTTAAAATCATTATATATCTATGTAGTCATTATATATCTATGTAGTCATCGTTCACATATAAAGGCATATTTCTCATCCAGTTTGCCTGAATGAAGAGCCAAGTCAAACCTCTATAGTATTTGCCCAAAATGT
>PVIC010039300.1:0-17189 GCA_004025085.1 Thryonomys swinderianus
AAAGAAAGAAAGAAAGAAAGAAAGAAAGAAAGAAAAAGAAAAAAGAAAGAAAGAAAGAAAGAAAGAAAGAAAGAAAAAGAAAGAAAGAAAGAAAGAAAGAAAGAAAGAAAGAAAGAAAGAAAGAAAGAAAGAAAGAAAGAATTCAATGATTAACAAAACAGAAAAAAGCTTATGCATATATGGGGTGGAGTCTTGTGAGAGGACAGAAGAATGGGAAAAATGAGAATCAAGATATATCACATACAGGTGCAAATTCTCAATGATAAATATGTTCATAATGTACACCTAAAATCTACCAATAAACTCAATGAAAAAGAAAAAGAAAATAAAAATAGATGCTGAGGAAAGATGATATGTAACATAATAAGGCTCATTTGTCTTAAGTATATTTCAGTTTTTCCATCTCAAGATCGCTGAACTCTATCTAGTTAATAAGTCAATAGGGCACAAAACGGACAATGAAGGGTGAAGATCACCACTCACTTACTATGTTATGTTGCCTAGGATGTGTCTTGAGTATCAAAGTCAAATTGAAAGGAAATGTGGGAATAATAAATGTCTGTGAAGAGCAAGTCCACATAGGATTTTAAATATGATAAAATTTCTACAGATGGTTAGATTTTGCTTACAGAGTGTATATTCAAAGGAGAAA
This sequence comes from Thryonomys swinderianus, assembly GCA_004025085.1. NCBI lineage: Eukaryota > Metazoa > Chordata > Mammalia > Rodentia > Thryonomyidae > Thryonomys > Thryonomys swinderianus. The sequence goes on from PVIC010039300.1 coordinate 653, forward strand.
GACCATCATCTGCAATATTGATACTTTCTGTGTAAAATGGACTTTATATCATGATCTGAATTATATGTTCTTTTGGTTTCTTAATTTAATGTCAGTGAAGCACTTGACAGGTTTGATAATAAAAATGGATTCAGAAAGAGTTAATATAAGACAAACTATTGTAAAATGGGCAGTGCATATTTCAGCAGAGATTACCATTTTGATTAAGATATAAGGTTTAAAAGACTTATGCATTAATTGAAATTTTTTTTCAGAATTCATAATTATCAAAAAAAACCCAAACTTTATATTTTTTAGTCCAAAAAATCTTATTCAGTCCTTTTCCATTCCTGATTAGTTTTAAGATAAATTTAGGCCCTCAAACTTGTTGTGGCAGAAAATGTATTTTTGTGCTTGAATGGTTACCTCTAATGGTAATTTTTTAAAATGAAACAACAAATCTGCTGCTTTTATTGTTTGTGTATACCTTGAATCTTCAAGATTGAATTCCAGGTGAGTTTTTAGTACCGCCTCAGATAGGCACTCTCTTTCCTTGTAGTGGCAGGAAGGAGTCAAATCTTGAGAATTATGAGACGTCGAATTTTTCTCCTCAGGGCGAGACCACACCATTGTAGATGTTTAAGCACAGATCTCAGTAGATATGATTCATTGTGAAGCTGAATGCATATTTACCTATGAATTTTGAAGCTGCATCAATATTAAAATATGATTGATATATATGTAATTCTTCTTTTTCAAAAATGAAAAAGTAAATTATAAAGTCCTTCAAATATGTGTTAAATTATGCAAATATTTAGTACTTATGTGTAATTTTATTATTGTTCAGGCTTTGTGTTAAACACTTTACATGTGTTCACATCTTTATTTTAGTCATGTCATTATTATAGATGAGGTAAATAATCTTTAGAAAACCTTTTCAGATTATTAAGGATCATGTCTATAATTTCAACACCTGAAAGGATGAAGCCAGAGGATTACTGTGAGTCTGAGGCAGCCTGGAGTACACAGGGACTTCAAGACCAGGCCGAACTGCATAGAGAGACTCAGTCTTATAAAATTAAAACAAACAAACAAACAAACAAACAAAAATCACATGGTTTCTAAATGATAGTCATACTAACAGTCCAGGCAAACTGTCATTAGACCCATGCTGTGAAGCTGTATTTTATTAGTTATCTTTGTGTGTGTGGCCTCAAAAGAAATTTGAAACTATTAAAATCAAGCACAAAGATACTATCAGCTGTTTATAGCTAAGATTGATGGCACAGGCCTGAAACCCCAGTACCCTGAGAAGCTGTCAGAGAAGATCAAAAACTTTTGCTGAGCCTGCGAAATTTAGCCATTTACAGAAACTATCTCTAAATTGAGAACAAACAGAAAATATAAAATTGGCTGGAATGTAGCTTAGTGTAGAGGTCCTGGGGTTGGCTCACCATATCACACATACAAACAAAAAGTAGAACTTGCATAATTGTTGACGGAGAATAGAATTGTAAGTTCTTATTATAGGTGAATGTCAAAGAGCAGCTTATGCTGCTTTCTATTCTAATGGAGAAAAAAAGGAAGTGTACATACATCTACATAGATTAATGCAGATAGATATAGATAGATGATAGATGCATACATAAATACATATCTATAGATATTAATATTGACATAGATAGATGATAGACAGATGATAGATAGATGATAGATAGATAGATAGATAGATAGATAGATAGATAGATAGATAGATAGATAGATGATAGATAGATATTGAGGAATATCAAAATAACTGACTGGAGAAATATAGATCAAACTGGCCAATGTCTTGTCTGTGTTAAAAGAAAGTAACAATTCAATTATACAAAACAAAAAAATTAAAAATTCATTCATGTTTGTGACTGTAGAAAAACATTTTCAGGGCCGGGGATTTAGCTCAGTGGTTCCAGCGCCTGCCTGGCAAGGGCAAGGTCCTGAGTTCAATCCCCGGTAACCACGTACAAATGCTCAGAGTGACTCACGCCCACCAGCAATCAATACCACATACCACAGCACTGGGCGTGGTAGCTCACGCCTATAATCCGAGCACTGGGGAGCAGAGGCAGGAGGACTGCTTAGTTCAAGGTTGCCTGGGCTCCATAGGGAGCTCAGGGCCAGCCTGAACTGCAAAGCGGGATCCTGTCAAAAAAAAAAAAAAATCAAAGTTAGAATATTTACTCAGAGAAATTTTATTGGTAACAGTTTTATATGTTAAGGATATACCTGCTTTATAGTAGGCACAGTTACATATTTAAAGTAAGGTCTAATAGACAAAATGGGATTTCATTCCTCTAAAACCTTGGTTTTCATGCTGGGTTTAAGACAACTAACTAGAAAGTTTAATTGGTGGAAAAGAATTGAAAGGTTCTGGTTTGTTGTGGGATAATGTTAAAAAAATAAAAGGGAGCTGGGCGTGGTGGCTCACACCTGTAATCCCAGCAGTTGGGAGGCAGAGACAGGAGGATTGCTGAGTTCAAGGCTTGCCTGGGCTACATAGTGAGCTCAGAGCCATCCTGAACTACAAAGCGAGACCCTGTCTCAAATAAATAAATAAATAGATAAATAAAGGTAATAAATAAATAAATAAATAAATAAATAAATAAATAAATAAATGGGAGAGGTATGACAGGGGAAAGTAAACAAGGGAAAGAAAAACTTCGATGGCAAAAAATGAAACAAAGCTTATGTATATGGGGAGGAGGGTGTTGTATGGAGGGCAGGAGGAAGGGGAAAATGAATCAAGATGTGTTGTGTTACAGGTGCAAATTCCCAATGTTGAGTGTGTTTATTATGTATGTATAAAATGTCCCAATAAAATCCGTTAAAATAAATATATAAAATTAAAAAGTTAAATCTTTAAGGAATTTAAAGCAAGTCCATTTCCTTGAGAACATGTAATAATGCCATTGTCTTAACATTATTGCTACATAGTATCTCCTTTTTATTATTTTCTAAAAGCTGAATTCATATATTGTAAGAGAATATGATGGATTCCCCCAAATGTCAAAGTCTGTGAAATATTTTGATAGGGCTGAATGAATATGAAAACTCTTCATTTTAGTTTGAGGTCAAAAGTACAAGAAAGATGGTTTTCTAAACTGATTCAACTACTTTCTTGTATTATGAAATAATTAGTGTTGATTTCCTTTGAATAATAGTTACCTAATAGATGTTGATATTCTGTTTCAATGTTACTTTGAAAATACTGCTTTAGAGTACTCAATGAAAGTGAAATTTTAGCAGCGGTAAAATTACTAGTTTCATATTCTTCTTCCTTTAGTGTTATACAAAGAGAATAGTAAATGAGACATAGAAATCTACATTGGGGATCACCATTTAGTGTACATTCTGCATCCTTAAGAACTCCAGACACACTGATTGTGCTCTGAAATGTGCAACTTCAGTAACACATACGTCTACAAACACCAAAATAAAATAATTTACCAAAAGTAATTAAAAGATTAAATGGCTCAACATTGATTATCTAACCTGTACACAGCAGTACACTAATATTTCAAATACAGTTTGATAGACATTTACTAATACAAATAAAATCATTCTGATGTAGAAAAAATAAACAGTATGAATAAGTTTTGAGCTTTGATTGACAACTTATATTACTTTTTTCTATTATGCATAGTAAGTTACGATAATCTAATAAGCAGATTTCTTTTCTTCTAAGGAAATGAAAGTATACCTAGGAGGTAAAGTGCTCCTTGAAATTACAAATTGACTTCAAAATTATTTCATATTACTTATTTCTTATTATCCTATGTGTTATATCTTGGTGAAACTTAATGTTCAAGTAATTTTATAATATTCCACATCATAAACATAGAGTAAATTAGAATGTATGAATACATATTCTAATTCTGTATTTTTCAAACTGTGTTGACTGATTTGGGCATTCTATAAATGTTTGACTTAATTTAATTTTCTTAATTTAATGATTGGTTTTAAAAAGCACATCTGAATGGCATATGCATGAATTACATAAATTTAATTTTTTGGAAACAATTTGAAAGAAAAACATTACAAACAGATTAGGGAGGGACTGGTCATTTAGCTCAAGTGGTACCACGCCAATCTTGGATAGACAAGGGCCCAAGTTCAAACCCTAGTACTGGAAAAAAAAATGATTAGGGAAAAATCAACATAACAGTTGTAATCATCATGTTGAAAGAGCACAGTGCATATCAAAGAATACGGGCAAAAAAACTACAAATGACTGTATATATTAATAAGATTTGCAAGACATTAAAAACAGATATATCCATAGGGCCAAAAGAAAAAGAAGTATTTATCAAGGAAACAATTACAAAACAGAACAAAATCCGATCATCACCACACCTATGTCACAGACACTTCATGCCAAACAAAAGGTTTAATAACATTTTGAGACAATCAAAACTGAAACTGGGAGTCACAAATTTGTATCAAATTAAATTTCTGGTATTAAAAATCATGTACTGTTTCTCAAATTAATGGAATTTGAATAATATTACATATATGAATCTTGTCTAAGGAATTATAACATAATAAAAGTTTCACATAAAAAGTTAGGGAGAATTTTAAATAGTGTTATTTTGAGACTAGAGATATAAAAATGAGCAGCAATTGCATTTTCTAATTTATTTTTTTAAAATTCTTTACTGGTACATTTTAGATACAACTCACAATCACACTCCAAATTGTGGAATTTGTACCACTATATGACAGAAGTTAATTCTCATTTTTACCCATATCCCCACACACCAACATTCCCCCACCCCTTATATATAATTTCCAAATCATATTTATTCTTTCTCCTCATTAAATTCTCCCACCACATTCCCTTTGAATATTTCCTGTTTTACAAAATCTATCATACATTCTAGAACTCATTTACATCTACAGGTTCTCATACCAGGGGAAAGATATGGTATTTACATATCTGGGATCTATTTATTTCACTCATTAGTGTGTCCTCAAGGTGTATCCATTTGTACATAAACAAATGAAACCTGTCATTCTTTATGGCAGAGTAATACTTCATTTTATTTAAAAAAAAAAAAACACATTATCCAGTCTTACGTTGATAGGCATCTGGGTTGTTTCCAAGATTGGGCTATCACAAACTGAGCTGCTATGAACATGGGTGCACATGTCTTTAAAATATGAATCTTTTAATTCCTTTGGGTATATTCCTAGTAGGGAACAGCAGGATCAAATGGACCTCTAATGCTTAAACATTAAAACGGAACCAATAAACCTGCTGCAGAACAGGTTAGGTAAAGCTCTTGGAGACATTGGCTTAGGTAGAGACTTTATGACAAAACCTGTATAGCATCAGAACTAGCAGAAAGAATCAACAAATGTGATTGCATCCAACTAAAACGCTTCCGCACAGCAAAAGAAACCACTAGCATCGCTAAAAGACAATCAACATCATGGCAAAATATCTTTACTAGCTGTCAGACAAAGGGCTACTATCTAGAATATATAAAGAACTTAAACAAATCAGTTCCCCCAAGTTCAAAGACCCAGTTCAAAAATGGACATCAGAAATGAACAGGCACTTCTCAGAGGCAGAAGCCAAAGAAGCCAAGAAGCATATGAAGAAATGTTCAACATCATTGGTCATTCAAGAGATGTCGATGAAAACAACACTGAGATTTCATCTCAGTCCACAAAGAATGGCTGCTATTGAGAAATCAACCAGCAATAAATGCTGCTGAGGCTGCGAGGAGAAAAGAAAAAAAAACAAAAACAAAAAAACCTTCTCCACTGCTGCTGGGATTGTAGACTTGTACAGCCATTGTGGAGATCAGTGTGGAGATTCCTCAGAAAACTAGGTTTAGAGGTCTCATTTGACCCTGCATATTCTAATTTCAATACACCAATATACTACTTCAGTGTAGAAGAAAAGAGATACAAATGTTATTGAAAAATTAAAACAATAATTTTCAGTGCAGATAGGATACATGTGTAAGACAACTATATGTTATGTATAATACATAGTCCTTTTGCATGTATATAATCATCTCAATTCTCTTAAGTTCATCCTTATTTTATTGTATTCAATGATATAAATGTATACACTGTATGTTAGTATGTCCCACTATCATATACTAAAGTATTTAGATATAATCTCAACTCTGTAATGATAAGCAAACCTAGTAATCAGCTTATAATACTGAAAGGTACTTTCTCACTGATAGAGTGGAAAAATGTCAGACTCTAGGTGTAGGACCAAAAATGAAATTTTTGTAATGCTGTGTAGCATGAAAACTGTCAAAGAAAACTATGGTCATGCCAAAGGAGATGGTGTCAAATGAAAGAGAATTCCCTTGGCCAAAGACAGGACAATATATATTTCAGCGCCTATTGAATCAGGTTGAAAACAAGAAATGTGATTCAAACCACATGCTATTTTGATTTAAACATAGAATTAATCACCTTAAAATATAGTAGAGAATTCATTAACTTGAAAATTGGTAAATAAAGGCAAAGCATATCAGGAATTTCTTCCTGCTTTTCCTTTATGTGTTATGTCATTTGGTCACCCAATAGCAAATGCAAAGATTTGTCATTTTGTAACAGCATCCAAAAATTGAATGAAAAAAGGACAAAGATTATTTCTATTTTTCAAATGCCTGTGAAAGGATATAGACATTGTTTTGCTGTATATTTAGATATTTCCTCAAAATTTGATGCATTTATATGTGGGGCTTTTGGGAGTGACTGAATAATGGTTGTGTGATACTAGACCATGACTCTGTCATACTAGATTAGTCCTATGATTGGTTTAGCATAGTTTTAGCCTCAGGTATTGGGTTTACTAAAGAGCAAAAACCCATGTTGGGTGTGAGTGGCACCAGCCAATGAGGTTGTAGCCTGGAAGGAATGAAAAACTAAAAGAAAGAGCCAGGGATTTAGCTCACGAGGTACCACACCTACTTTGGAAACACAAAGGCCTGGGTTTGATCCCTTTTCTTACTTTGAATTGTGGGTTTTGCGTACCTTGTCTCATCCTTGAAAAATGGGTAGACATTAAATACTAATAACTATCAGGAAGAATCAAATATACAACCATAAAATAGGACAAATTGCTGAGCTGAAGACAATTAAAAAGAAGAACGTGTATAAAGCCTCCCAGGTTTCCAGAGGTAGGAGTGGTATTTCCATCAATGAGTATTTTTGTCACAAAAATCTAAGAGAAATATGGATAGTTATCACAACCCAGCCAACTGGGACTTTGAGAATGTGTAGTTACTCAATGAATTTGATGAAAATATCAGAACAAATACTCTGTACAACAAAGGTCCTAGTTCTGTGGTTATAGATTCATCAATTGAAACTTAATTCTTAGTGAACTGATATTAAGAAATGCGGCTGGAAAGTGATTAGTTCATGACAGTTTACACTTCAAAAATGGAATCAGAATCCTTATTTGAAAAAAGGGCAGAAGAAGTTTGTTCAATCCTTCCTTCATGTAAGGACACAGTCGGTTACAAGATACTTCAGTTAGATCCCAGCGATAGATTCCAGGCTCTTATGCAGGATGAGCAAATAACTAAAAGTGTAAATGAAAAGGTAAAAGAAAAATCAGCTATGTTTATTGAAGATAATAGAAATAATTCTTCATGCCAGTTCCGTGCCAGCAGAAACAAAAAGAGGTATAAACAGAAAGGTAGTGGCAGGACAACAAGAAAATAAAAGGCCCTTAGATAAATCAGGCTTTCCGATTTTAGAAGATATGCACCTCAGCTTATGTGTCTCTCACTGATTCTCTGGATAACATTGACAGGAATAACTGACAAGATGGTCCAGTATCTCAGTGGCTTTTAACCCACATCCTTCTCCCTGAATCTACTCTGATTAAATTATCTACATAGGATCTAGTCCATTCCTGCCAACCTTAAATGAGATTCAAATGGGGAAAAGGTTGCTGAAGGTCAGAATAAATGATCCAAGTATGTATACTGGCCTGCAGCTATAAAGCCTTTCTTCCCCTTTGTTATTTGATTTCTAGCCCTATAAAGACAATATAAAGGAAGAATGATCCGGAATTTTGCTGAAATTCAAGTAGGTGGAGAGGAGGAATGGTCTATAAGCCCTGGTTGTGCAACTTGAAATATATATGTCTATGTGGAAATTCAGTTTGCTGGAGGAATAATCTTGGATTCTATAGCCAAATATGAGTGACTGTTTTCTAGTATTTATTAATTACTTAGACTAACATATTTTGTTGTAGCAGCCCAAATGGGCTAAAATAACTGCATAGCATGCATATCTACATAAAATTTATGTCTATACTAAATAAACTCATTATTATATATAAGGTAAAAAACAAATCTTTATCAAAGGCCAGTTGGAAACTCTGTGGAATACAAAGATTTAATATTATATTTAAAAATAAAATTAAAACTGTGACAAAAATATTTATTTTGGTGAGAAATGCAGTACATATTTTACTTTTGCCTTCATGAAAGTCATTACTCCAATCTATGTATTGTGTAAAAAGTAATACGTTAAAGCTGCTTTAGTTCTGATTTGCAAATTTTTAATTTAAAATAAAATTTCAATAGCTATTTCTTTGACAGACAGAACATAACTTGTGGTATTGTTCTCAAATAGGTGCAAGTTAAAAGAAAACTCAGAGGGTATCTCATGGTGTTTTTCTCAAAGTGTTCTAAATATATCTACTGGTGAAGGAAAGGTAAAAATGCAATTGTATCAGGTCATCCTGGAAATTTAAATGACAAAGGGACGGCTGTCTTCTTATGCCTCTCATTGCTGTGGCTCTGAGTCATATTGCTGAGCTTTTTGCTAAGCTATGAAAAATGCAATTGGTTGAATAGTTGGATTTAATTCCTATTATCCAATATCATTCTCTTTAAGATGTTTCTTTTGCAGCAAAATCCAGTTTGCTAGACTATTTTCTTGATTATTCATCAACATGGATTAAAATGAGCTGCTTAAAAAAAGACTTTGAAAGAGGTGGGATGAAACAATGAAACAAAAGAAGCTTTAAATCACGCTATACTGAACTGAATCCTGTCTCTATGTACCTTGAGCAAATCACTTAAACCATTCTATCCTAGTTTCTTCATTGCGAAATAGAAAGAATTCATTGCAAACTTATTGTATACAAAATACCAATGCAGCCTACATTATAAGACCTCAATAAACTATGTCTATTATTATCTTCTTTGGGTAATTTATTTTTATGTTAAGAAAGATGTATACCCAGTAGTTGCAGCTTTCAAATCACTCCAGCAAATGGCATTTGTCCTTCAGATTTCTCTCATCTTCTTACCTCAATCATTTCTCTTTCTCATGTGCTAAAGTAAATCATAACTACGTATCTCCAAATAAATCCACAAACAATATAAAATATTCTGAAACTTGTAGATGGCTACAGAAAAATGATATTTTTTTTATTCTTTCTCTAAGTCTCAATTACCTTTGATCCTTTGCTAGTGAAAGTCTGTATTTCCTCTCTGCAAAACTATAAAATATGACCTTGGGCAATTCATTCATTTCAAAACTCATCACTAATAGCACATTAAGGGATGGGTAAGGATATGGGTAGAAATGAGAATTAACTAGTGTCACATACTGGTACAAATTCCCCAAAGTTGAGTGTGATTGTCAGCTGTACATAAAATGTAATAATAAAGAATTCAATTGAAAAAAGAACATTGACTTTAAAACTGACTTGCTGTAATTTAATATATGTGTAAATATGTTTTTATGTACACAAGACTTGTATCAGTTGTGCTGATATAACTACAGGCTATTGGCAAAAATAATTATACATGGGCCAGAGGGTTAGTTCAGTGGTTCTGGTGCCTGCCTCGCAAGCTCAAGGTCCTGAATTTGATCCCCAGTGACCACATACAATGCTGGGTGTGGAGACTCACGCCCACCAGACATCAATACCACACACCACATACCACATACCACAGTGCCGGGCATGGTGGCTCACGCCTGTAATCCCAGCACTCGGGAGGCAGAGACAGGAGGATCGCTGAGTTTGAGGCTTGCCTGGGCTACATAATGAACTCAGGGCCAGCCTGAACTACAAAGTGAGACCCTGTCTCAAAATAATAATAATAATAATTATTATTATTATTATACAAGTACAACTAAATATAACAAGGAGCTAAATAGGGACATATTTCATGTATATCCAGATGTATATTAACCTTTTAAATTTATTCCTTAATTTTCAGAAAGTAAATCATTGTATGTTAGAATCTGCCATTTATTCATGATAAAATTGCAGCAAGAATTTTGAGTTGATAAATTCTACAAATTCAGTATAAAACGTGAGGGTAATATATGCTTACATAAAATAATACTTTGGGTAGTTAGAAGATAATAATATCCAAATTTTTGAACATGTTACAATTACTTTCTGGAATTTCTAACGTGGAAATAAAAGCCAATCCTTTCCAAAGGTGCATACAGCACTTCAAATGTATTAATTAACCTAAATTTACCAGAATTAAGAACACAATTAGATGCCAAGTTGCTATTAAGTGCTTCAAACTGTCATATGGCTAACAAAAGAACTATTTTTGTGATATGCATTTTTTTTGTTGTTGTTTTGGAATAGATGTACCATTCAACAAAGGTTAAAAAAAATTCTAATAAACTCTCAAAGTTTTACATTTGGTATGGAAGTAGTGTGAAGAGTAATGTCATCCTTACTACCTGCTTACTTAAGGTAATTAAACATATCTAGTAAGATTTCCTACTGCTTTTATTTATGTTGCTAATAATGCAACCATTAACAATTTAAAGAGAAGAAATGTATTTAGGTTACAGTTCTATCAGAAGTCAAGAGGTTTTATCGAGCATCGGCCTTCTTGCCGGCTGAGCTCTGAGGCAGCATAAAGTGTGGATATGTATTTGTGTCTTCTAAACTTTCTTCTTCTATAAAATCACTGAGATATAATTCTTGGGGCTCCAACGTAACGATTTTATATAATAGTAATTACTTCAAAAAGTCCTCATACCTCTAAATGCCATTGTTGGATTATATTTCCACTTTAAATATAAGTCATATTGATAATTAAATTCCCACATAACTTTCAAAGAGACAACCTGTATTCATTCTATGCAGACTCCTAAGTACGCAGTTTCAGTTTTTTGTTTGTTTGTTTGTTTGTTTGTTTTTCTTCAGGGGTTTATAGAAGCTTACCTGTCAAATGCTTGCTGTATCCTGTAGCTCTCCAATCCTTTTTTTTTTTTTTTTTTTTTTTTTGAGACAGGGTCTCGCTTTGTAGTTCAGGCTGGCCATGAGCTCACTATGGAGCCCAGGAAAGCCGCCACGAACTCAGCAATCCTCTTGTCTCTGCCTCCCGAGTGCTGGGATTACAGGTGTGAGCCACCACGCCCGGCATTGCAGTATGCAGTGCTGATTGTTGGTGGGTGTGAGTCTCTATGCCCAGCATTATATGTGGTTACTGGGGATTGAACTCAGGACCTTGTGCTTGCGAGGCAGGCGCCGGAACCACTGAGCTAACCCTCTGGCCCTCCAATTCTTTTAATTATAAATTCTTCCAAGATCAGACAAGATCGGGTGCGTTCAGGGTGGTATGGCTTGACCTGTTAGAAAATGATCATCATTTTATCTTCCACTACTTCTCTGATAACGTTTTGAAATAAAAGTGTCAAATTGATCATATTCAAACTTTCTGCTGATTCATCTAAGCTATAATCTATATGGGAATAGTTTTCCAGTACATATGGAAACAGTTTGTATAATGAAATATTTTTAATTATTCTGAATATTGGATGATAGCTTCAGTACATTTTTAAAAGATTAAATTTATGTATGTAGTGTAGAAAAACCCCTATCAAAGAGACAAATACATTACTATGAAAGTCAGAAAAAAAGTTTGTGTAGATTCATTACATTCAACTATTATTCATTCTTAGATAGCAGAAGAGCCATTTTATGAAAAATGTTTTGATATGATACCATAATCAGTTTTTTGGCATAGCAAATAATACACATTGAATATTCTTAACTGTAAAGCAGATAGCAAAATAGATGACACTATTACCTTCTTCCATGGATCTTCATGAAGCATCTGCTATCTTTGTCTTATGGCAAGGAAGGAAGTCAGAAGGGTCCTTTCCTTATAGGATTTGTATTAACACCATGAGGTAATGTCTTATCTGTCCTGAGTTTACTGAAGATATTTTTTTATGATACTCATGACATTTGAAGCTAGTGCAGGATTTTTTAGAATATATTTACTATTACATGTTTTATTCATCTAATTTACTGTACGTTTTTTATTGACTTACATTTATAAACTTTATTATAATTTTTGCAGGAAATATTGTTGCTATGAATTAGACTCTAACTTTTCTCCATTCAGTCTTTAAGTTGTCAAATATGATTTATGAGCCAAACATGTTTATTTGTACCTAAAGTAAGAAGTTAGAATATGCATTATTCTGTCTTTCATATTTCACATTATTTGTTATTAGAATGGATATAATAATATAAAAGATGCACTTAAATGAAAATACTTAAAGTTAATATTTTAAATAAATGTGTTTTTCGCTGAAAAATTTTCCTACAAGTCAGGAAAAAGCTATATATATGTATATATATATATATATACATATATATATTTATTTATTTATATAAAAATACATATTGTATGATATATACATATAAATATATATTATATAATATAAATATAAATAATATATTATATAAAATATAATATATTATATTATAAAATATAATTATATATAATTATATTTTATAATATAAAATAATATATTATATTATATAAAATTTGTGTAGACTAGATGCTTATAATTTTTATTTTTAAAAAGTCAATGTAAATCTCACTATATATGTGTGAGTATGTGTGTATGTGTGTGTGTCTGCATACATATGTGTATGTTGGGAGCAAATCTATAGAATTTTGGAGAAAAATAACTTCACAATTAAAACTCTGATTAGGCCTAACTTTCCTGCCTACAGGCAAGCTATAGCATATCCAGACATAATGCTATCTTTGCCTCCTATAACAACAAAGACGCTAAATGTCCTACATGCTGTGTTGCTCCAGATCACAACTACACCAGATAAAGACACCCTGGGACTTTCTACATAATTCCTCATTGTTCTAGGATGTACTGACCCCACTGTCCTCTCAGTGAGTGTCCACTTGTTACTCCTGATGTACCAGGCATACTGGATCAGGACCAAGCTCAGCTTCTTCTCCAAATCTCATTTCTCTCTCTGTTTAATTAATTTGCCTTGTGCTGTCAGGCTCAAAGGAGAACAGAATTTAACTGCAGAGGTTGTAGTTACATCCCCTTTCCTTGTTCTGTCTAGATGGGTATATTTTTGTTGGCTAACAGTTTTATTCAAGCAGTTTCACACATAGAATATCAGTTCACTTATAAGTCACCTACTCTATTTTAACATATCTAGCTACAATGTCTTCTGCAGTGATCCCTCTTGGTAAAAGCAATAATGAACTCTGAGCCCTTGTTAATCATTGTAATTTGAATTTACCATTGATCTTCATTTACTTGCCATAAATTGCTCACATGCTATTAGCAGCAGGCCACCTTAGTTGTTACATTACTCTTCACCAAAGCCTACAAATTAGAGGCCTTAAATCACAAAGAATTCCAGTGCCATTTTAGAGGCATGTGAAGGTTATGCTGTTCTAGTTGGACTGCTGAGCCAAATTTGCTCAGACATTGAGGCATCTTCAAGCAAAACTCAGTAAGAATAGTGTGGAAATTACTGTTATTATCTAACTATACTTTGCATAGTAAAAAATATCAAATGATGGTGTTAGTTCAGAAATTTTGAGTTGACAATAATAGATAGCAGAGACTTAGTAAATATATTCACTTTTCTCAAACTTTGCTAAAAACTAAAAATAAAAAGCATCAGAGGCAGTTTCAAAGAAAATCTTTATGACATTTTTTATCTCTTTAATGCCTTGGTTTAGAATTTCATAAACATTCAGAATGATAAAATACCTAGAAGTTTGAATGAAAGTAAAACTTATACTGCAAACCATTTTAAAAGAAAGTATAACTTCTCCAAATTATAAAATGTTTTTCAGTTGATGTAAATGACATTAATAAAATTTTCTTGGCCTCAAGACATGCAAAACTAGAATGAATTAGGAACCATTTTGAGAATAGTGTTCTACAGTCTTTAAGAAGAGAATAATTACCCTATAGTTCTGAAAAGTTTTAATACTCATTGACATAAAACAAATGGGCTGCTATAAGATATTTTCTGATGAATTTCTACAAGCCTAGCATTCATGCATTATAAGATTTCTGAAAAAAAAATTAAAAAAAAATTTCTGAGACATGGTGTGGTAACTTCAAAGATGTCCTAATTTACTTTGATCTCCTTATATTCTCTATACCTTCTTTACACACTTACTTGAATATTTCTTTTAGTCTAAGGAAAACTATTGATAGGTCACCAGGTTGAGGAATTAATTATATTTGATAATTCAATATTTCAGTACATCAATTTAATAATAGAAGTGAATTGTATGCATATGACATACAAATATATTTAAAATATTTCTATTGATGAATAACTAATTGTATGAGTTTATTTTTTTTTTTTGAGACAGGGTCTCGCTTTGTAGTTCAGGCTGACTCTGAGCTCACTATGTAGCCCAGGCAAGCCTCGAACTCAGCAATCCTCCTGCCTCTGCCTCCCGAGTGCTGGGATTACATGCATGAGCCACCACACCCAGCGTGTATGAGTTTATTGTATTAAACAATGAATTCTTAATAAGAAAATATCAAAAAAGGTATTGAATTTTTAATATTTATTCAGTATTCATAAAATGCATCAACATTTTCAACATCATTTTTTTTCTGTTGTATAGTGTCTAAACAAAGCAACAGAAATAAATTTGTATATGAACTACAATGAAAATACTGATGGGTCTGGGGATTTAGTTCAGCAGTGCTATACCTACTCCACAAGAACAACGTCCTGAGCTTGATCCCTGGTACCATACAAAGAACTTAAACATTAAAACAGAAACAATAAACCTGCTGGAAAACAGGTTAGGTAGAACTCTTGGAGACACTTGCTTAGGCAGAGATTTTATGAACAAAATCTCTATAACATGAGAAGTAGCAGAAAGAATCAACAAATGGGATCAGATCCAACTGAAAAGCTTCTGCACAACAAAAGAAACCACTGGCACAGCTAGAAGACAACCAACAACATGGGAAAAATATCTTCCCTAGCTGTTTTTCAGACAAATGGCTACTATCTAGAATATATAAAGAACTTAAACAAATCAGTCCCCCCAAGTTTAAAGACCCAATTCAAAAATGGACATTGGAAATGAAACTTGTAGATATAAACGAGTTCCAGAGAAAAGATAAGGTATTTACATATCTGAGACCTATTTATTTCACTTATGAGTGTGTCCTCAAGGTGTGTCCATTTGAGTATAAATGACTCAAACTTATTCTTTGTGGTAGAGTAATACTCCATTTTATTAAGCTTCATTTTGCTCCATTTCTCTTTCCCCTGAATTCCCCTATAGTGGTGATCTTTGTGCCTGGGTTCTTGAATTCTTTTTTCATATCTGTCGTGCTGGCAAACACTACAAATCACTGAACATCCTAAGTGGCTCTTACCCAAACTCCTGCAAACAAGAATGGAGCGACCATGAAGCTTCTGGCCTGAGTCCAATGTCAGGTAGGCTAAATTCCTTGGGGTGAATGGAGGTCCCTGGGTCAGCTGGCCTGGGTCTGATGGCAGGTGGGTTGCTTGCAGGTGGCGGAAGTCACTGTGCATCCTCCATTGATCTTACTCAGACTCAACCAGGGGGAGTGGAGCTCCCATTGGGCGCCTGGCCTGGGTCTGGTGGTGGACCAGCTGTTTGCAGGTGGCAGAAGTCACTCAATACTCCATTTTATTAAAACACACACAATCATCATCATCATCATCATCATCATCATCATCATCATCATCATCATCATCATCATCATCATTGTCATCATTATCATCTTTATGCAGTCTCCAGTTGATAGGAATTTGGATTGTTTCCAAGATTTAGCTATCACACACTGAGCTGCTCTGATGCCTTTTTTTACCAGGCATGTGCCATGTTGTTTCTCCTCTGATGCCCATCGGTCAACTCTATCTTGGAGCCACATGACTATGGACTGAAATCTCTGTGAACCGTAAGCCATGTTAATACCTATCTCTCCAACATTGGGTGAAACTTTTAAAGAATGGAACAAAATATACCTCTTCTTTAAGTCTCAGATATTAAGTTCCAGTTATGATTAAAATGACTAATTACACACAAATACACTCATAATGTGTGTTAATGATCTTCATGCCTCTCAAGCTAATCAAATTCCCAAAATAATCAACAAAAGTCCAGTCCTTCTTAATTTGATTACAAAATACCTAACATTAAACCATGACAACTGAAAGTGAACTAATTCTTTAGGTAATTTTTCAAATGAACTAATT
>PVIC010039301.1:0-17198 GCA_004025085.1 Thryonomys swinderianus
CAGAGTGCTTGTTGTTCTCCAAAGTGAAGGTGAGCTGAGTGCAAAGTGGTAGGCAGCCAGGAAGGGTGTTCCAATTATTCCTCTCAAACAGGATTCTTCTGTTACATATTTAAGTCCAAAGTCCCTGCAGGAAGGCCTGGTCAGTTTTGACCTTCCAATTCTTCCTCCCAAACAGGATTGTTCCCAACATTTATCTCCTCACATATTTATCACTTTTCTATGTTGAAAACTTTTAGAATCATTCCTTGTAGCTTCCTTGAACAGGACAATATTGTTAGCTATAATGCCCTATCATACAGCAGCACATCATGACTTCTTGCTCTTTATAAATGTAGTTAAAAACTTGTAGATCAGAGAATCCTCATTTCTTCCTTCCCCCTATGTCCTGTGGTCTCTCTTCACCCTCACAGTTCTCTCAGCTGTGACGAGATCCATTATATGGAGCTACCTCAAAAACAAATCCTAAAAATAGCCTAACATAGATCCAGCAGAACCACCCAGGGGTATATATCCAAAGGGGACAAAATCAGTGTATCCAAAGCTACTTCTACTCCCATGCTCATCGCACTATTACCAGTAGCCAAAAAAGGAAATGACATACATGTCTAGCAAGTGAAGAATGAATTTTTAAAACGAAATGCAATTCAATACTATTCAGCTATAAAAAGAATGAGACATTGTCATTTGTAGCAAATAAGAATAGGAAGCACTTCAGTAAATAAACTGGGCACCAAAAGACATTATCACACCATCTCACACATACACCAAATAAAAATATATTTCAAAACCCTATTTTGTCTCAGCTGAGACCAGACTAATTTCCACTCCCACCCACTGTGTCTGTGCGAAAGAGTCCCCTTTTCTTCCTCCCCACGTCTAATCTCTGGCACTTGCTAGCACTGGTCTTTCTGGTAACCCATTCTTACCAGGGCAAGGTGGTATCTCATGGTTTGTCCTTCCTTTCCCTTAAGATTTGTGAAGCAGACCATGTTTTTCATGCTCACTTGGTCATGCACATGTCTTCTTTGAGAAATACCAGTTTAGATCTTTTATTCGGCTTTCAGTCTGACTTTGTTACCATTGCATTTTGACACTTATTTATTCTCGAGGTAATTGTCTTGTGGTGTGTAGTTTGTTAACTGTCCCGCCCATTCTGTATGCTGCCTTTTCACTTCACTTAACTGTTCTCTGCGCTGTGAAGATTTTGGCTTGATGACATCTCATTTATTAATTTTTGCTTTTGTTTTCTATGCTTTTGAGTTGAGAAACATTTTCAAAAGCCCTTGTCCATTCCAATCTCCTGCAGCATTTCCTGTTTTCTTTTTGTACTTTTATAATTTTAGGTCATGTATTTGTCACACCACCCTGAACGTGGCCCATCCCCTCTGACTCTTCAGTTCATGTGGAGTCTGTCTTCATAACCAGAGTGAGAGCTCTAATTTCCTTCTTCAGAGTTCCAATATCCATTTTTTTTCCAGAAGATAATTGTTCATAGCACCTTAATCTAAAGTGATTTGGTTGTGGATTCCTGAATTTACTTCTAGGATTTGTATTCCATTCCACTGCCTTGTATATTGACAGAATGATGTTTAATTTAATATATCTAGTGTAGTATTACATGTGAATTTACTAGATGTAAGAAAATGTATTATTGTATGATTATTTTTATAACAAGATCAATTTTTTCTTTTTGAGACAGGGTCTCGCTTTGTAGTTCAGGCTGGCCTTGAGCTCACTACGTAGCCCAGGCAAGCTTTGAACTCAGCAATCCTCCTGTCTCTGCCTCCCAAGTGCTGGGATTATAGGCGTGAGCCACCATGCCCGGCCAAGATCAAATTTTAATAAATGCGATTCATTACTCTGAACTAACCTGTCAAATTTGTCATTTAGTATTATAATGTAGCTTCCTTCTAGGTATTACACTAAAATATTTTTCCTACTTTAGGGCAGAAAAATAAATTAAATGTATTATGCCATTGTTGAAGCACAACAATGGCCAATCCACCCAGTACTGCACAGTTTTCTTAGGCCCCTCAAAGAAAGTAGGGCAGAGGCAGGCAGGCCGCGCTGGGTGAAGTGGGGCCAGTGTTCTGGAACTAATCACAGGGTTGGAGAAAGTCGATTCTTCTGGGCACAAGCCAGGGGAGTTGGACTCACTGCCTCGACTGAAGAGCCCATTCTGTGAGCCCGTGGATGTCAGAGTCCCTGTTCAGTTGCGCTCCTTAATGCACCAGCTGTTGTGCCAGCCGGTAGGGACGACAGGGCCAGGGCGTAGCTACAGGTGACTGAAAGGTTTATGCAAACAGAGGGAGCCGGTTGGGAAGAGGATCAGACTCCTGGAGGGTCCATGCAGGTAGAGAAGGTGCAAGGACCAGCCCACCGGCGACCCCCTCCTTTTCTGACCGTGTTCAGCCCCAAGGGCTCTGCAGGGTTCAGCCCGGGCTCCCAGCTGTAGTTCCGGGCGCGCCCAGCACGGTCGGGGGGTGCCCCCCTCGCCAAGGTGTAAAAGCGGACTTGGCCTCTTACTCTAAACTCCAGGCTGACCATACTTCCAGATCCCAGACTCCGGTCTCCAAGGAGCGTCTTTGCACACTGGTGACAAAACATTCGCCGTAGGCATAGGGCACAGGGAGCGCCGGGACTCTCCCAGCAGTCCCCTGCCTTTGCAAGTCACGAGCCAAAGCGAGGACTGAACAAGGCAAAGCCCCTTCTACTGGGTTCAGAGATCCCTTATGGGGTTGACGTGGGGGGCACTGTGCTTGCTAGAAAACCTAGAAGGCGCGATTTGTCGTTTTAAGGTTTGTTCCACCTTCGCAAAAGCAGGTTAGTGGTTCAGCATCGCCCAGGGAAGTAGTTCCTGGAGCCGGACTTGCAGGTGAGCGATGTGCTGACCCACAGAGGGGGCAGCATCAGCTGTGCCCGTCTCGCAAACCATGCGGCTGGGTCCCACGGTGCAGCCTGAGTGCCTGCTTTCCTGCCTCCCGGAAGCCCACCAACCCCGATAAATCAGCCAGTACCTGCCTCCCGCGTCCTTCCCGCACCCTGTGTCTGGCCAGGGGGCCCTGGCCGCTCCCCTCGGCTCTGCACCGGGACTCCGAGCCAAGAATAAAGTCGGAGTTTCTCGCCTGTTGTTTTCTGAAGTCACTGGCTACCCAGGCATCTTCAAATACGCCGCGACGGGGCTGGGGTGCGGGGCGGGGATCCAAGGACCCTGCAGCATCTGCCCCGGCTGCTCTTCTTTCCCCGGAACCGGGTGTGTGAGGCCCGGAGCCTGGACTGCGCGAGGGGTGTGGGGGCCCTGACTTGTCAGGGCTTTGCTGGAAACCCAGTGACACAAAGAAAAATGAAGTTTCATGTTGCTGATGTTTTGCATTGTGCTTCACTCCGTTTCCCACTCTTCATTTCTTTCTGGATGCCTTCATTACAAAAAGAAAAAAAAAAACGTCATTGTGCTCAGTTTCCAACACCTGAACAGCAAGGCGACTGTCTAAAGTTTAAGCGGACCCTCCTACCTGAGAGGAGGCTGTAGAAGTCACGCTTTGAGTAGGTCCAAGGAAATGTCCCTATGTGGGAAGAGGAGGAAAAGGAAGCGAAGTGTTATGGGGGGGGGAGGGGTGACGGAGGGAGAGATGGAGGGCGATTCCCAGGACGGCCGCTAGAGGGAGGGCGCTGGGTGGATTTGCACGATCAAATCAATACAGAAACTGCGATCTGATGGAATTTGTCTTCTATCACCCTGGAAAAGCTCCCAGCGAGCACATTAAGGGCGTTCTTCGTCAATGAGGTTGAAACTACATAAAGGGAAACATCTCCTACTCGTAGGAAACGTCTACACTTTCGCCCCCACAGGTTGCTTTGGGTTTGGACAATCTCGTCATCCCTTCTTCACCGCAGGTCTCAAGGTGCCAGAGCAGAGCCAGGCTCCTGCAAAGTGACCCCAGATGGCTGCTTCTTATTCCCAAAGTTTAACTGTAAGAACGTACCTCCGAAATGGGAATCCGGTTTCTACACTATATACTCACCTCTGCTTTATCTGATTCTGTACCTTTAAGAATACAGCTGATATACTCGGCAAAAATGCAAAATCGGTTGGAAACAGGATTGGTCATTTCACACAGGAAAAAAAAAAACTTCAGTTTTTTCATCATCAAACAGGAAATTGTTGCAAACCTTAAAAGAATGCCTCTTACGTTACTTTAAGAAATACTACCCTTCTCTTTGGAGGCTCTTACGACTGGATTTGTAAGTATAGAAGTCGCCCTGGAGGCGGAGGGAGGGGAGATACTTGGCACTCCACTGTGACATCACCTGGAAAGTGAGTGCGGAGGTAGGAGGACGAGCATCCTCGTCTCCACTGCAGTTTCAAGACGGGAAACTTTAATCCACTTCAGGTGAAGTGTGTTGTGGTGGTTTTTCCCCTAACTTTGCGCACGGAATCAGAATGATGACTTAAACCCGGCGGAGAGTGAGTTCCTTAAAAACAGGTGCGGAGCGTGTTGCGAGCCCGGAGCTCGGCGGGCGCGCCACCCTGGCCCTGCGCCCCGCGGCGGAGACGCCCCAGTTCACCTCGCGGACTCCGGGTGGAAAGCGCTGTGCGGCGCCGCCGCGCTCTGCCGCCCCGTAGCGCCCCCGGCCGCGAGCCGTAGATCGCCCCGCGCAGCCTCTGCCTCCGCCGGGGCGGGGGACCCGGCGCCCGCCTGCGGCTCCGGCTGCTGACGTCCGTCCGCCTTTAAAGGCGCCTCTGCCTGCGCGGGAGCGAGCGGACTTTGGAGCAGTCACTTTGCCCGAAGGGAGACGCGTCTCCGCTCGTCACGCAGCTCCGTCTCCGCCCTCCGCGCCCGGCCCCCGGGGACTCTCCGGCGGGGGCGCGCCCGGGATCCGGGACCCAGGACTCGATACTCGCACCGGCCGAGCCGGAGAGACGGCCGCTCTGGCTTTTCCGCCGGACTTGAGACCAGGACCGCGCGGGCGCCCGGGAAGCCGCCGAGCCTGCTTCCTCGCTGGGCTTCAGGAGGGCGGTTTTCTCCGCGCGGCTGAAGGCGACCTCGGTTTCCCCGCATCTGCAACTTGTTCGGGTTTCTCCTCAGCGCTGCGTGTGCGGTGACAGCATCAAAGTTTCCCCTCACCCCGAAGCCCGTCACCCGTACCGTCCACCCGCCCCCGCCCCGCGCTCCTCGCCCGGCCTCCCCGCGGGGCGCGGAGCGGAGGGCGGCACGGTCGGGAGGCAGAGGCGCCCCCGGAACTCCCGGACCGACCCTCCGCCGGGCGCAGGAGCTGCGCGAGCGCGCGGAAGAGCAGCCGGAACCTGGCGCGCGCCGGTGCTCGGACCCCGGAACCTAAGCACGTCTCGGCCCCTTTCTCCCGTTTGGAAACTAGTGGGGAGCGAAGCGTCGGGCGGGAGCGCCCTGCGGGACCAGAGCCGCAGCTGCTGGGATCCGCGCGTCGCCGCTGCCGGAGGAAGGAGCAGAGCGGAGTGGAGCAGCCGGCGAGGGCTCGCGGTGCCGAGGTAGGCGAGGGGCGGGATCCTCCTTCTCGCGCGGCAGCGAGCTTTCCGCAGGGTCTGGTTTTACGGCGGGGAAACACTGTCCTCACCCTGATTTCCCCCAGGCCGCCCTCGCCCTCCGAATCCAGGGTCAGGAATAACCACGTCCACCCGGTGCGCCGCTAGGTGGGCCCGTGCGCGCTCACCCCAGAGCCGTGCTCCTCGCACAGGGTCGTGCTGGGGCCGTGCGAGCGTCCCAGGGAAGTTGACACCTCGCAGATTTTGAGGACATTCAACTTAATTTTATTCAGTTTCTTAGAGAATGTGTTTGCTGTGCGGAAGAATTGTGGGAAGTCAATATCAATGTCAGTGTCTTTTACATCAACAACAGATCCTGGGAAATCACCCCCCAAAAGTTTTCCCCATGCAAGTTTGCTTAATGCAGTGAATGGAGACTTGGGTTGTTCCATTATATGTAAATGGAAGGGGGAGTTCCCTCTTCTCTTTTAAAATGCAACATATTAAGGGCAATGTAGTCTTC
Source organism: Thryonomys swinderianus (assembly GCA_004025085.1). Lineage (NCBI taxonomy): Eukaryota > Metazoa > Chordata > Mammalia > Rodentia > Thryonomyidae > Thryonomys > Thryonomys swinderianus. Next base: position 6,024 of record PVIC010039301.1, read on the forward strand.
TTCCTCTTTCTCCTTCTTTCTTTTTCTTCCTTCTCCTCCTCTTCTTTTCTTCTTCTTCTTCTTCCTCCTCCTCCCCTTCGTTTTCTCTTTCATCTCCTCCTCCTCTTCGTGTCTTCTCCTTCCCTCCTCTTTCTCTTGTCCATTAATAAAGTCCTGTGACTGGATGGAATGGGACAGGAACACTGTGACAGTGTGCATGTTTTCTAGAAGTCTGTTGTTTCCAGTGTTGCTGGAAGTTGTTTTTTAATGAAAAGATCGATGTGAATAATTCACGGTTTTTAGTTGAGAGGTAATTTGGGGTAAGAATGAGTTGAGGATCTTGAATATAGTTTCAGCATAGTAAGATTTTGTATATAGTATGTATGCCTGTGCATGATCTCATGAAAGGAATAGTGTGGGGAGATGGGAATGATCACTAAATTCGGCAAGGGGTCATTTTTAACTGGGAAAATCTTAAACATCATTATTGAAAGATAAGAAAAATATGGATGTAGACGTAGGCAAATGGACTTTAAGAAGTTAGTTTACTGATAATCAGTACTTTGGATTTCATAGCTTCCTGTGATAATCAGTGAAATAAATGAAGCAGTTAGTATTCTGAGCTTGCAATGCTGGGTTAGAGAGACTGCTGTTACCTTTCATTCTCAATCTCATTTGTAGGAATAGAATAATGTTGAATGAATTTATCCACTTCTTAACACATGTGAGTTGTAGATTTCAGTATGTCCTGTAGGCCAGAGGGAGACAAGATCCGAGATCCGGCCTCATGAAACAGTCCCATTTCCCTCTACAAAGAACCTTGCCATAAACTTCAACTACTGGAATCTGGAGTCTCTCCCTCTCTTTTCCCTCCATATCTTCTTCACATGGCACCGGAGAGTTAGGGTTGCTCTGGATTGGAAGTGAATACTTGGGCAGTGTACAGTTTGTAAAGTTGAAGGATAGTTGCTCAGCATGCCCAGGCCTTCTGCTGAGCCAAAGGATGGCCTGCATGGAGCAGTGCGGTAGGGAGAGATATGGAGAAAAGAATTAACTGAAGAAGTAAAATCAGTCATGCTAAATTAGGAACATGAACCCTATTCAAAGAGAACTAGGCCACTATTGCACAGAAACACATGAAATCGAGCAAAACTTGGAACACTGGAGCTCTTTCTCCCTCTGAGTGTTTGTGTGTGTGTGTGGTTTGTGGTTCTGTGTCTCTGTGTAGAAGGTAAATTATTTTTAACAAGAATCAGTCTTCTCCTAGATCTGCATGAGAAGGTTTATTTCAAAGGGCACATTCTTTGCTTGATAAGAGCTTTGAAAAACTTGAGAATCCCAAGCAAATAAACAGTTCTCATTTGAAGTTATTGATTTTCCAATAAACTCTTTAGTCTCAGAGTACAAAATAGTTTTTTATTCTCAAGTTGTAATGCCTGAGGATCTATAACAATTGCAATTTATGACCCTAACATAAAGAAATTGGTTCAGGAACGTCCTGTTACCTAAGTATGTGTTCAGCACTCTGGGTTACTCCAGTTCTACTTCAGGAATCACCCAGTGAAGTTTTCAGGCTTAGTGTTAATGAACTTATTTTCTGAGGAGTGTCATACCAGCATTTTAATCTGTCAATTTTCCCTAATATTTGCTATCAATTTAAATAGTCCTCATTTTCCTGTATTAGTGAGACTATATACTTATTTTTGCTGGGGGAGTGATTGTTCTCAAATATCAATCTATCATTTATGCATTTTCAGCCTTGAGAGTGGCTCTTTCAGGTTAAATCTGGAAATCTGTCATGCTGAAGTAACAGCAATCTTCACCAGTATAGAAAAGTCTTAGGTCAGATGTCATTTTATCGAAAGAAAAGATACCATTGTATGTTGAGTTTGCCTAGATGATCAGTTGAAGTAAACATGATTGTCAAGTCCTTAAAGGAGGGTGAGTTATTCATTATTTTTAATAATGCAGAACTTTCAGGAATCTTGCATAAAAATATATAAAGAGAGAGTGAATTCCTTCATTTCACAAATGACACTTTACAGTAGTTATCTCCAATTATTGATGACTTCCTGAGTTCACTGGTAAGACTGGTCATTTCTTGGTGGACTTTTTCTAAAAGTGATATCACTGTAAAGTGCTTAATTTCTTCTTCCAGCCAAAGGAGGGTGGTCATTCATCACCACAGTCTTCCTTGCATGTGCTGGTCATGTATGCTGTGGAATTGGAATTGTAAATTCACCTTAAGTCTTACTTAGTGCTACTTGTAAAAATACATGGGTTTTTTTCAGTGGTAATAATTTGGAATTTTCTACTACTGAAAAGTTTGGACAATAACAAAGCATCACAAATGAGTTGAATATATTTTCCTAATAGAGAAACAAAACAAAACAAAAAATAAACGGTTTTGAGGCAACTCTTTCTGCTTGCCTAGACTATGCCAAAGTGTGGGTTAGCTGGTAATTTTAAACTATGTGCATGAAAAAATGCTGCTCTTAAGCTTCAATGAAACTTATCCTCTCAAATAATAGGACAGATTAACGTGTGTTATGATATTATTTTTAAGGTTTTTGTTGTAGCTGTTGAATCTCCAGTAATCCCTTTAGCTATTCAATTGGCAGTAGCCTAAGAGGTGCAAATGTGTAAAAGAATTCACAAAAGTATTTTAATCCTAGCCAAGCAATCTAAGTCAAACAGAGGTATGTTTTGGTTGATATTAACTCCAAATCACAGCAATTATGACTGATATGGGAAGACAACATAATGCTTCCACATGCTAGATTTCTACCATGGTTTAAAGGGCTTTTTTGTAAAATAACAACATCACTTGTGACAAGCACAATCCATCACTAGGAACAAAATACACAGTTTTGTGTTGGAGCTTCAGGAAGTTCTTTTGTCTGTCACATGCCCCCTCCCCAAGGGGGTGAGAGAATATTCCACATGGTGGTGCTATTGTGTTGCATGACATTTTGGAATAATCTACCCCTTTGAGCTACATTTACACCAATGGAAAGGTTGGGGTTTTGTTTAACAATAGACTTTCTAACAGCCCCATTCACTAAGCCAATAGATATCTGTTAGAAGATCTTACTGCCCATTCTGGACTAGGTCTTTTTTTTTTTTTTTTTGAGACAGGGTCTTGCTTTGTAGTTCAGGCTGGCCCTGAGCTCACTATGTAGCCCAGGCTCCTCAAACTCAGCAATCCTCCTGCCTCTGCCCACCAAGTGCTGGGATGACAGGCGTGAGCCACCATGCCTGGCACTGTGGTATGTGGTATTGATGGCTGGTGGGCGTGAGTCACCATGCCCAGCATTGTATGTGGTTACCGGATCTAACTCAGGACCTTGCGCTTGTGAGGCAGGCGCTGGAACCACTGAGCTAAATCTCCAGCCCAGACTAGGTCTTCTTTTTAAAATATTTCCCCATCTTTGCCCAAGAGGACCTAGAACTCATGACCCTTTTTTTTTTTTTTTTTTGGAGACAGGGTCTCCTTTGTAGTTTAGGCTGGCCCTGAGCTCGCTCACCGGATAGCCCAGGCAAGCCTGGAACTCAATAGTCTTCCTGTCTCTGCCACCCAAGTGCTAGGATTACAGGCATGAGCCACCATGCCTGGCATTTCATGACATTTTTTCTCCCCTTATTCTTTTACTTTCCTTTTTGCTCTGGCATAAATCAAATCTAGAGAAGATTTCTGAAAGTATTGTTACACAGGTTATAAATGTGCTGTTCACCAACAACTGTGTTATATTTATTTTCGTCTGTGTGATAAATTGAGAAATTCATAGCTCCTCATGCTTTTAAAATGAAATCAACCACATATATGTATAGGTGATTAACAGAATTGTGTTGCTTTTTAAAACAGTCCCACTAGAAAAAGTCAAATCTTAACATATATGTCTAGTGAAGCTTTTCAGGTCTGCGGTCCTTTAGAATCACGTCACCATCAGTCTGTGCGAAGGCAGTTCTACAACCTGGTTGAGATCTGTCTGTTTGCTGACTCATGTCTGCATCACTAGAGTTGATCTAAAGGTTTAATATAAAAACTGGAAACAAAACTTATATAGAAACTCAGTTTTGGCTAAAAACAATAAGCATTCATATTGAGTAGTTCAGGGAACAGAAGGTTAGATTCAGGTGTTGGAAATACAAAATGAAGGTAGGTGATGTAATGGATCACTTTTTGACTTAGCATTTGGTTGGCTTTATGAGTAGGGTCTACATAAAGGAGCAAACTAAAGAGATAGGAGAAAAATCACAGTGCCTGAGTTCAGTTCATATCTTCTTTAAGAGTTGATGTGTATGCATGTGTGTTTAGGAAGATGTTTTTCCTGTTTCTTTGAGATTCTTCTTATTCCAATTTGGGAAATTATTTTATGAGATGAGAAGTGAAAATTTGGTTCCTGGTAAAAAGTGCTTATTTTTTCTTTATTTCCTAAAACTAGCATTATCTTCTAAGAAGGATATCCATTTGTTTACTTTTTAGTAAAATGTACATGACTGGTCAGAATTCAAATAAAATGTCCTGCAATTTATGGAAAATACTCTTGCACTTTTATGGACAGCTTCTATAATTGCATAAAATTGAGTGAAATAGACATCATGGCCCATGTTTTAAAGATAAATAAAATGCTAGAAATGATTTATGACAAGGTATTTTCCAGCATTCCTACAATTGTTATTTGTGAAGTAGTCCCTGAAGTCTCTACCTTTTTTTTAAGTGCTAAATTACTTCAAAAGTGAAGTGGGGAAGAAAAAGGACATACTATTATCAGTTGAACTGAGAATTTTTTTTTACTATGTGAGGTGTTGATACAGGCTGGCAATATTGTCCTTTCATTTTTCACACATATGATATACATTTATGTGTGTAAGATATGAATGAAATATATATATATATATATATATAGACATTTCCTTTTAGATTTAATTTTTTTCCTTTTTTTTTTTTTGAGACAGGGTCTCACTTTGTAGTTCAGGCTGCCTCTGAGCTCACTATGTAGCCTAGGCAAGCTTTGAACTCAGCAATCCTCCTGTCTCTGCCTCCCGAGTGCTGGGATTACAGGTATGAGCCACCATGCCCGGCACTTAGATTTAAATTTTTATCTCCATCTTTTTTAAAAGACAATTTTCTGAATATTCAATTATTAAATACTTTCGGCTTGATTCAAAATTCTTCATAAGAACATTTTTAGATAAACACCAAGTAGGAATAAGTTAAAAGTCATAATATCCTAGTTCTAATTTTCTTTGCTGAAACAATTAGCCAAATGCTGTTCTAATTCATATTTACAGATTTCAGAATTCTTAGAAGATAAAATGAGTTCATTAAAGTTGTGATTTAAACAACTGATGAATCAACATGATATAATTAATAATTTAAAATAGTTTGGAAAAAACATTGTTTGTATATTTTGAGAACAAACCTACAAATATGTTATGTATTAAATTAACACCTGCTTAACATTTCATTCTTTTAAATGGGTTCAGAGGGGCTCAACAAATTTGAAATTGTTAAATGTCTTATGATCTAATGGTGTCTGCTTCATATACAGATACACTGATATTCTTTGGATTTTATTTTATGAAGTTTAATCTTAGTGTTATGAGTACCACTCCCTAGAAGTTTAATAAATTTCAGAATGTATATATGTTCATTATCTTATCACTGCAAACAAATGATCTAACTTTGAAACAAATATCAATAAGCCATACTGTTTTGTTCTTTTTTGCTAAGAAGTATCCTCACTTATTAAAATGCAATGATATACTTCCAAATGTGACGTGCAGAATTATTTCCTCCTGGTAATTCCGAAAATTATAACAAATAAATATAATACTGTACTAACTAAACTGTAACATCATAATCATTGAGTATTACTATTTACCTCTTTAATTTTATGGACTGTATATAACCTAAAAGAAAGGGGCATAGAGTTTAAAAATTCTGCAGATTTTTGCTCTTGATGGACACTGTGATCTTGTGAAAGAACGTAGTTTGATTCTGTATTTTTGTAATCAGAGGCATAAAATTATAAAACATAGAATGTACATGAAACCTTTGTACCAAAACCCAAATGCTGTTCTAATTCATAAAAAAAACAGATCATTCCCACAATTTCCAATTGCCCAAAGTCAAATACACTGTTGGTGCATGGCATATGCTTACAGTGTTGTACTATTTTATATAATACTTCTGCATGACAAACTGATGACACTTGGCATTTGGTAGGAAATTATAAGACAATCTTAAACATCTTATTTTCAAAAAATATATTAAATTTTCTGGAAAAAAACAGTGTATGTACATTATTAATTAAGGACATACACTTAGGTAAGAGCATATGGATTATAAAAAACAGTGGAGATTATAGGCAAGAATTGTATATAATAACCCATTCTCCAAAAGGGAAATATTAAATTATAAGAATTAAGTCTTAGGACAGGAGACTAAATACTCTGGACAAAAATTTGAATAATTAATAATCACTCTAGTGAGCTGTAAAACAGTAAAAATTGTGACATTCCAGGATTAAAAGATACACATAGCTACTACACTTAGTGTGATTATTTCATTTGGAAAGCAATGTATTTCTACATAGTAAAGAATAAAATATACATTTTAATAATTTAAAATATACTTGCAATACATTTATCTTTATAACATAACCACATCTAGATTAAAAATTTAGCTTTAATAAAATAATTGTTAAATAGTTACATAAGCTTATTACTTCAGATACGTTGCATATATTTACTCCCTTTATGTACCTTCCTAAAATTATATTATTTCCTCAGTTTATAGGTAAGAGATTCATGTTCACAAAAGCTGAAATCTTTGTTCAAAGTTATCCAGTTGGAAGAGATGGACCATTTAAAAATTTAACACTCGTAATAGTCACATGAACCTATGAAAAGACTTTGTTTGAAACTTATGTTTTACACTTTTAGGAGTTAACTGCAGGAGTCAACTGACTAACTCAGTAGAACAAGGTCTTTGAATTCAAATCAAGGATCCATATATACTGTCTTCTCCATCAAGACATTCTATGGGCTCATGATGGTATTTTAAACAAACACTAAGCACTTATATAGGAATTTGGATTGACCTTATTAAATCTATTCCAGCAGTATATGATCGGTTTTTGTAAGAACCAAATCTCTGAGAACTTTTCATTTTGTTTTTTTCATATTTATTATGTTACAAATTCTTAACTTGCAAACTTACATTTTATATTCTCAGAATACATTTTATGAGCCATTGATGTGTATATTTTCTTCAGTAAAGGGAGAAATCCCTACATTCTTAGCTGCTGAGCCATGTACATTATTGAATTAGATACATCAAAATATGCAGGAGACTGTCTCCCCTCTCACGTGACAGCTTTTTCTACACAATGTTGACAAAGAGTATTCTGCTTTTATTATTTGCACATGTGAATATTTTATTTTTAACTTATTCCAAACTCTATTGAGTTTCTTTCTAGTTTTCAAGTACAGTAATTTTTCCTGACTTGTTTGACATGTTTATGCATATTATCTTTATGTGTATTCATCTAGACCAAAATACTAGAGAACACTGTTCTTTATATCATGAGTCCTAATGGCTAGATCCCCCATTGACACTTTAAATCAGTGCACAATTGTAGTTAATGCTATTCAGTCTGAAACTGAGCTTTAACCTTCAATGTCTCCTTTATTTCTACCTGGATGTTTTTCTTAGAGTCCCTGCTCTTCAGTTTCCTCACTGTATCTCATGAGTACTCAAGATTTTCATGAAAGAATTCAAGTACAGTGCTTACCGAAGTGCTTGACACAGAGTTCAGTCTCTTTGAAGAAAAACATTTTGAACAACTGTTTAGGTGAGCAGCAGAAGAAAAATAAAATCAATATGAATCCTTGGTAGTTTGAAGTGTATATGTTTCATAGAATCAAAATGTTCTGTCCCCCCAGTAGAAATTGCTTATTCATTTTTTTCTATTAAGATAAATTTGGAATGATTAATATTCCAAGGTTAATAGATTCACAGAAAACTACAAAAATAAGAGCAGCCTTAAATCCTATGAGAGAATACACGAAAAGTTTCCTTAAGTGAACTTCCCCAATACATGGCTATTTCATTTAAAATGAATCAAAACAAATTAACAAATATAGAATAATTTTACTCCTTTTTATAGTTTCTTTGGCTTTGAACTTAGAATCAACAACAGAGTCCAGCACTGTAATGAATAAAACTAAGCTGAATTTCTTATGAAGTTGTATTTTCTTTGTGTCCCAAAGCTTGTTGAAAATGATCTGAAATGAAAGCACGGTTATTAGAGATAATTGTATTTCATGTTATAAAGACTCTGCATTAGAATTGCATTTGTAGATGTTACCTGTCATTCTTTGTTTTCCAAACCAGTGTCCTTCAGGGTCCTTTATTATTCACTAGCATCGATTAAAAGTTTGAGTAAAATTAACTTAAAAGTAGGTGGAAAATAAAGTCTTAAGATTGTGTTTGGTTCTAAAAAGTCATGAGTATGAGAAAGAGATTTGTCTCTCAGGTTAAACTTTCATCCTTGCAAATGTAGCTAAAGTGTCTTACCCACTCTGAACTGAAAGGTGTAATGTAATCAGAATCTTCTCCATTTAAGTAATTGTTACCTTACAGATAATTAAGAGAATAAGAATTAAAAGAGCACTGAGAAGTTATTAGGTGATTGTACTCCCAAAGAATGTGGAGTCAATACTGTCTCTCCATATGCACGCACTGATTGTTTGAGCATGTGACTCCAGTTGACCTCCCTGGCAGGGAATCATCTGCCTGTGTCAGCTGTCATGCGCTAGCCCGGTGGAAATTAAGGTGACAGAATTCCTTTGCTACTCCTTTGTCTACTGAACTAGTCATTTGCTTTTAAGTAGTTTTCCAGCAACAAATGTAAGAACTCATTATTAGGCTTTTATAAACACAGCACATATTATTTTTGTCTTTTATTGTTTGCAATAATTGTTGTGAAGATTTCACGTTTTTGTAACAGATGCAATATTAATATGAGTATTCTGCTAAATTTTTACTTGAACTCTGCTTATGCTTTTGCTTTTGAATTTATAAAAGTATTTGCATGGCGGGTGTGGTGGCTCTCACCTGTCATCCCAGCACTTGGGAGGCAGATGCAGGAGGATTGCTGAGTTTGAGGTTTGCCTGGGCTATATAGTGAGCTCAGGGCCAGCCTGAACTACAAAGTGAGATCTTGTCTGAAAAAAAAATGTCTCTTGCTGTACACTGTACTTAATGTTTGATATGAAATAGGGGTCAGGAATCTACAAAAACACCTATTTAAAAAGAAAAAAAATGAGAGATGCATCTCAAACTGTAATCTTTTTGGGCCATATTCCATTTCAACCTTCTTTGAAAATCAGTAATTTCCAACTCTTTCTTGTATGTACTATATGAGGAAGGAGTTCTTCAGAGAAACAGAACTAGTATGATATTAAGGTAGACATTCAAGAGGAAATTTGTTATCAAAATGACTTGTGATTACAGAAGATAAGATTTCTGATGAAGTTTATCCGCAAGCTGGAGACACAGGACTGCTAGGGATGCCATTCAGATCAATGTCCATTCAAGAATTGAGAAGCACCAAACCAGAACTCGTTCAGTGTTGTCCTTTCTTTATTTGGTTTATCTCATCAGAAAGTCACTGGTTAGTTCTGATTGGTTGAGATTGAATTCTACTTTCTTTATTCTAAAATAGGTCTTTACAAAAATAGCTCGTTAAGTGTTATGTTGCAAATCAAACAATTAAAATCACTTGTGAATTTTACACATTTATATACAAAATAAAAAGTCATTAAGCCCACGTTAAAGATAATCATAAATTCCAGTTGCTTATAATTTTTTGTCTACCTCCTTTGTGTTTAAACAAATCATTACTTCATCTATGCATTTTCTAGGATGAATTTTATGTCAATATTTTTCTAAAGCAAAATGTTTTATCTGTGTTGGAGTTCATAATATGTTTAATGTAACAATCTGGTAAGATTGAATTAGATTTATGGATGTTTGTTGTTACTGTGCATAAGTTATTAAAAGTTGATTATCTGCCAGCATCAAAGATATTTATTTTAAAAATGAATTTTCTGTTTTCTTGAGAGTGTGGTTTGTTGAATTGCAGTAGAGTAAGTTAGTGCATATTGTTGACATCCTGTAACAAAAATGTTATTTCATTTGAAATGTGCTGAGCTCAGATTATATTAATGTGACCCCCCTCCTTAAACAGGGAACTCCTCCTTTAATATGGCATACATTTTGCAGTATTACAGATACTACTTTCATATCATTATATATCTCCCTTTATGCATATCCTCAAATACTTTCTATGATACATTTTTACTGGCAGGAAATTATAGGTTAAACCATACACAAAGGGAAGAGGCTATTTGCAATCAGTAACATATTTTGCCAATTTATAGCTGTTTACATTGTGTGTTTTACCCAGGTGAGATTAATTTGGAAAATATGACAATTTTCATTTTAATCATCTTGCAGTTTTCCTAACAGTAACTTATTTTTACTGTTTACTCCCATTTTCACAATTTAGCATCTCTCATTCAATTTCAGACCATATGGCCAGCTATGGGTTTACTGCTTAAATGTTTATGTAAAAATGTATCAATATTTCCAACTGTATTTTCTACCTTTGTTTGCATAAAAGGCTTTGCCAATATATGGTTATTTAAATATTCACATTCTTCCATTTTTAGGATTTGTTTTGCATTTAATTTAATCAGAGTTAATTATATTTCAAAATATTTAAGGAGATCTAGTTTTTAATAAATTTCCAGATAAACAATTATCTAATGAAAACTTATTGAACAGTTTAAGTGATAGTGCTATAACCCCAAATTAATGTTGAGGACTTCCCACAAATTGATAATTATTTCATGTTACTTTGATAAGCAGCTTACTATTATTTAATATAAAATATTTTAATTTTAATCAACTGGTACATAGGACATAATGTCACCATCCTACCACCATAATATTGGTCAATTTACTTACAGCTTAGCATGAAATATACTATTTATTATAAATCAAGTTTGAGAAATTTGAGAAAAAGGTGCAAAATTTCTCTTGGATGGTTTTTAAAAGTAAATTAAACCCTTTGGTTTGTTTAAGTAGTGTTTGAAGTTAGTGATACTGGATCACTAAAA
>PVIC010039302.1:0-17189 GCA_004025085.1 Thryonomys swinderianus
GCCAGAACCACTGAGCTAACCCTCCGGCCCCACAACACTTTCATTTTAACATCACCTAACACATGGGCCCCATTTTCAACTAGAATGAGCTAAGAACATGCTTGTTGTCAAGGGACAGGAGGTATTTCTTGAGGGTTCCTAACACTACTGATGCTGTTGGGATGGACAAAACTAAAGTACCAAGGATTTCTATAGGAATGTTGTCCATCTTGTGATTAGCTGCAAAGAGTCACACAACAACTGGACAACACATCTCCAGGCAATAGGATTGCTAACACTGTTGGCTAGTTCCCTGGATTCCTCTACCAAAGCCAAGTTATACAGTCATCACAAGTCAGAACCCAAGCAAATATCTGTGGTCCTTTGCTTGGATACCTTCAATTTCTAGAGAAGGGGGTCAAGGGGTGGCATAGAGGAGTTTACAGGGACTGGACAATGGTTTGGACTGGCTCATTGGTCAGTTGCTTAGTTTTTGTCAATGCTAAGAATGGAACCTGAGGCGACTGCTTGGCCACTGAGATAAATTCTCTGTCCAAGACAAGGGCTCCTGACCCTCCTCAAGGTTCTTTCCTTGGCAAGGCCATGGGCTGAAACAAAACCCTGACAACGGTTTTTCTCATGATCTAAACTGGAAAACTTCCCAGATCAGCCAAGATAATTACTTCTAAAACTTTGAGGACACAAAGAGAGAGAGAGAGAATAATTAAGAAGTATGTGTGAAAAAGACCCAGTGAGGCCAGTGATTTAGTTCAGTGATTCCAGTGTCTGCCTTGCAAGCATAAGGTCCCAAATTCAATCCCTGGTACCACATACCACAGTGCTGGGCATGATGGCTCGCACCTGTAATCCCAGCACTCAGGAGGCAGAGGCAGGAGGATTGCTGAGTTCAAGCCTAGCCTGGCTACACAGTGAGCTCAGGGCCAGCCTGAACTACAAAGCAAGACCCTGTCTCCAAAAAAGAAAAAAAAAAAAAAAAAAAGACTCAGAAAGTTCAGAAGGAATAAAACAAAGTATTTTTTTTCACTTACTAAAAAAGTACTAGCTACCTTTCTATAAAAAGCAGAGGCTCAAGACCATGAGAAAGACACTATCCACACTTGTGAAAAGTTCCTGCTCTGTCCTCAGAGTGCTGAGAGAGTCACACCCCTTGAAAGTCCTTCTGTCCTTGCCCAAGGGCATGGTATGGCCCAGGATAGTTGGTCAGAAACGTGGTGTGGGATCAAGGTCCTCTGCACACTCACATATCCTGGATCTGCTGACCACCTAAGCTTTGCCACAAACCCACCTCTCAGAGCCGCTTGCCTTACTTGTAAGATAGGGAGAGTCAACAGCCTAAGTCAGGAGAGAGGAAAGGCTGGGACCTACAACAGGAAACGTGCCATTGAGGTTGGCTAATACATGCACATAATTAAAGCTATTTCCCCCTACTTCAGTTAACTGATTAATGGGTAGAAACTTGCAGATGAAAATAACTTTTAATTGTTTATTGTATGTTAAAATGTTTCAAAATATTTGAGAAACTTCATTTTCCATCAACAGATTAATTTTATCCCTTTAACAGATATTGTTTCTAACTAAATTAACAGATACTGTTAATTTAGTTAGAAAACTCAATTTTCATAGATTATTCAGAGACAAACCTCCAAACTAATTGGGGTCTTCTAGGCAGGTCCCACCAAGTATTGCTAATGAAATCTGACCAGGGTGCTACCAAACGTCACAGGAAAGTGAGAGAAAAGTCTTGTGTGTGTGTGTGTGTGTGTGTGTGTACGCGCATGCATGTGCACGTGTGTGTGTGTGATATATAAGTTGGATGTGTATGGGTAATAAGATCTTGGTGTGGATGCCTGTGGTGTGTGTTCAATGTATACATGTTTGTGTAATATGTATGTGAACGTGCGGCGTGCTATCTGCATATGTGTGTAGGTATATAGTGTGTATATGCACATTCCTAAGTAGATTGTGTATGTAATAAGTATATATTAGGTATATGGGGGGATGTCTATTTCTGTGGTATGGTTTGTGTGGTAAGTATATTTGTGCATGTTTGTGTGACATGGATATGAGTATATAGTGTGTGGTATCTGTGCATGTGTGTGGTACATGTGTGGTGTGCATGCATCTGTGCTTGCATAGTGTGTGTGCAAATGCACATGTGTATGAATGGAGCAAGAGCAGGTAGAGACGTGGCACACAAGCCCACATTGCAGTCTCACACCCTGACTTCTGCATGCCTTGGAGTGGGGCACCTGGGCTGCAGTGTCATGGAGCTAGTGCACATCCAGCTCATGGGTGCCACCGTGTGGGAGCTGCCCGCACCTCCCTGTGGTCACCTGACACCCCCCACCCCGTATACCTCACTGCTTTTGCCTGGTGCCCTAAAAGCCTCTGTTCAAAGGCCCTGCGATTATGTCAGAGAGAGACGACAGAGATACACATACACCCACCCACTCACACTTAGCCACCTGAGGGAAGATGGTGTCCCGCAGCCCCCCTCCAGAAGGCAGCCATCAGCAGGGTGTGCTTGGGCTGCTAGACACATCTGCCATGATTCTAAAACTCACGCACATTCAGCCATTAATTCTGAAAGTGTCTCCTTCCAACACTGAAAAGTAGTGAGTCTGTGCACCCTTGGCTCCACCTCCTCTGCAAACCCCTGCCCAGATGTTGGGGTTTGATCCAAATCCCAGGAAAAGTGGGCTTTTGGGTTGCAAACTTACACCAGTGTCTTTGCGGCTACTGCCTGCCATTTCTGCTTGTTCTTATATCCTGTACACACACAGTCACCCTCGTGGGATTACGTATAACAGGCACTGTCCTACCAGCAACTTCCAGAATGATGCTTTTCCCAGAAACCCCAGCCCAGGGGCTCCCACCCTGCACCATAGCGAATGAGTTTCCTTCTGATGCTCTGTGCACCAGCTACCCTTCCTCCTGCTTGACAGAAGATCCAGGCCCCTGCCATGCTCCTGCCACTAGACCCCACCTTACAGAGCAAGCTTTGCTCTTTTCTGAAGACCAGGGTCATTTGGCAGCAGAATAACCTTCACCAGGAACAATATTATCTCTTCAAATGTAGCATGGCACATTGGATGGCTGGTTCTCCGGAGCCCTCCTGACCCACAGACACAGCAGTGTCATTATTAGTGGTGCGTATGAACCCGATGATGCCAACCCAGGAGGAGTGGAAACCGGGTGTGCATAATGGCCAGGCAGAGGATGCCAGCACACACAGCACTAGCAGGGGAAAGTGGACAAGAATAAATCCACAAGCAGGCATGGCCTTCTGCACACACGTCAGATGGACAAGAACAATGGGACCCCATCCAGAGTCCCCAGTCCCACCTGGGCCTCCACTTCTGATTGACAGCACCCAGATCACCAAACTTAATAAGTCCCAAAGAATATATTTTACTTGGAAAATAAAAGTTTAGCCACAGTTATGACAATATAAAATGTCACTGTCTCACCAAAATGCAATTCTTTTATGCATTAAACCTTTAAACTTAGCATTACATTTGCTGACACTTTTGTCAAATGAGATAATGGACTTATGAGGCTCAGGGGACCAGTCCATGTGTGAGAGAAGCAGAATGGAAATGATTTCACTTCACATTTCCCGTACAGATGCCTCCCACACTCAGGCATTTTCTTTCAGTGCCTAGCAGTCTTCAGATTGCTGCTGCTGCTCCTGCTGCTGCTGGTATTTATCTAATGTAGTCTGAAGTTATCTGCCTGCTTTTTTTCTAATCTCTACAATGAATGGACACATGCCACTCTCAGGAGAGATCTTATAAAAATCACAGCTCACGGGTGTCTCCTTTTAAGATGATTTAAGCAGAAAGGACAGTGCACATGACTGTGGGCACTAGGGATGCCACCCGCCTGGTCTCACTGGAAATGGGCCTCTGTGGGAAAGGGGTGTCAATTCCCAGCTGGGAATTTTCTCTGGGAAAAAACAACATGGTACAAGCCCCAGCGGGACAGGAGGGGTCGGCAGATGCCACTGCAGCATTCTGCTCCCCTCTCTGCATCCCAAGCTTTCTCCTGAAGGGCCAGCAACACAGACACACCCATACAAAGAGACGTTAGACAGAGACAGAGGCAGAGACTTGGTTGCTTCTCGACAGAGACAGAGCCAGGAACACAGAGACAGAAACAGAGATAAACAGTAAACTCTTAGCACAGAGGGGAGCCCTTTAAATAAATCTTCGTGTTAGCTGAATAACATGGGGCTCCCCAGTCCACTCCCAAGAAAGGAAGCCAGTTTCTGCAGGGCTGCTTCCAGCTGTAACATAATAGGAATCTGCGAGCTGTAATTGGCAAGAAATTGAGAGAATGCGCTCCAGAGCAGAATTAAAGGATTCACTAATTCTTATGTCCTCTTATGAACTATCCATCTGAATTGTTCCAAGTGTACAACAAATGCATCTTCAGAATCAAGTCACTATTATCACACATTCCAAGATCCTGGAGCCCCTGGGTGAACCTGAGATCAGGCCACCACACTCCTCCTTCCTCCCCTCCACAAGCGGTAATGGCTGGCTGAGTCTCCAGTGGTCGTGACTAACCATGATCCTAACAACAAATTGCACGTTGGGAGCACCTGCTCCGAATGATAAGTCATGCTGAACCTTTCCGTGCACCACAGAGGATCACAAGCCAGTGGAGTCAGCTCCAGGTGTAACTACGTTGCAGAAGCCGGCAGGACAGCAGCCACAGTGACCAAGGTCTCCAGACCAGACACATGGGGCAGAATCCATCACTCTGTTCCAGAGACAAATGAGCCAGCTCACTGGTCTGTGCCCTGAGGTTCAGAGACCACTTACGAGCGAAGATAGAGCCATGGGGGCTGGTAGGTCAGAAAGTGAACAGGGCCAACCATGGCGAAGCTCGGCCTTCTTTATCCAAGGTCTGAAGGAGGATCAGTCTGAGGAAACCACTCAGCAGCACCCAGAGGACTGATCTATCTGGTAGGAGTGGAGTGAACCCTTACCTGTTGGCCTTTTCAGGCTTCTTTATAGCCAAGTGGCATTTACTTTTTCGTAGTATCTCTTTAGTTGCACATATTTAAGATATACAACATATTTTGGTACATATATACATAGTGAACTAAAGCCAAACAAAATAATATATTCATCAAAATAATATATTTATAGTGGGGTGTGTGTGTGTGTGTGTGTGTAAAGCATCAAAAATCTACTCTCTCTGCCAATGTAAATAAACAGTGATGACCTCAGTAGCACTCAGAGAAATAAGTAAAGATTTGTGACACACACAGAGGGAGCAGTTTCACAGCACTGGAAGGACAGGAATGGGCTGGGAGTGCCCAGTGTTCCACCACAGCCCAAGTGTGGCCTTGGGTGTACAGAGACCCCAAGGGCAGGAAGCAAAGGCCCAAGCTGGGAATGAACAATGCGTGGCCTTTGCAGTGGACACAACCGTCTGCTTTTAGATTCCAGTGTGCATTGACTTTCCCAAGAATTGTACCCTGGCAAGGAGCTCTCCAAGCCTATATTTAGAAGTCAGAGTTTTCTCGGTCTCCTGACTTTTTATCTGTGGATTATTATATATGACAATTGGGTGTGTGAAACCTATTAGCTAAATGGAGAAAAAAATGAGCATAATTTCCTGGGTCAGAGGAAGGGAGTATAACACATTTAATGCCTTCATGTGGAAGAGGAAAATGTTAATGTGTAAAATCAGAGCTGGAGGCCTGTGAAGGGATCATAGAAAATTGCTGTTGCAAAACAGGCAGGAGCCTGACGTTTGGACATGAGCTTTGCCATCCCCAGGCCCTGGATGCCAGTGGAGCAGAGGGGTTGCTCGCCTTCCCCTGACTCCCACCTAGGCCACAGTAGGGGCACTATCAGTGTCTGAGCTCCTCCCACTGCACCCAAGTGGCTCAGAAGGAAAAGGTGTGTTGCTTTCTTCTTACGCGCTGACACTTGACACATTCTTAGAAGTCTGAGGAGAACAGGTGTTTGCCTTGTCAGGGAATGGGAGAGCCAGTGCGTGAGTGCTGCTCTCTGTGGGGAGAACCTGGTCTTGACTTTGCCCACATCGAGGAACCATGGGAGGTTTCCGGTAGTAGACCATGTTCTCTGACTACTGACGACAGAGAGTGAGGGAACTGTTCATCCTTCTTCCCTGGACAGCTTGGAATCTCTGGGGAAACTGATTGAGAACTCTAGCAAATAAAACAAACGGGGAGAGACATTTGGCCTAGGCAAAGAGACATAAGTGCGAATCGGCCTGCATATCTCCCCGTTATTGATTAAAAATGTATTAGCTATTCCTCTGGGGTCACCCTTTCGCTAAGCCCATGCTGTGTACTAACTTATTTCACCCTCAATTACCTCATAAGGCAAATACTATTAAAATCTCCATTTTCTGTTCTAAAAAGTGCAGTTTGGACAGATAGAGTGGCCTCCCCAAGGACACTCAGGCATAAAGGACAAAGTGAACACTTGATCTTTCCCCTGCTTGAATTCAGAGGCCGTGGAGAGGCCACTGCATCTCCCCAAGTCCTGAGGCTTCTGGGACAAAGACCGCAGCTCAGGTCATGGCTGAGCTCTGCACCCTTTACAGTGCCTGGGGATCTACGGGCCAACGAAGCGGAGTGAGTGACCCGGGAAAAGGAGGTGAACCTCTTCTGACAGTGGGTAACATCGTCCCACAGATCCTACTTGTGCCTAGGGTAGAGCTCAAAGCCTGAACTTTTCATCAGTTGCTACTTATAATGAAAACAACTCTCACTCCACATTCTACTAATCATAGTTTTTACCATAAAAACGGTAAATATAACCATCATGGGAGATGGGGAGCTGGGGGAGAGAAGAAAAGAAATGGAATTCCTTTTGTGAACCTGGTTTCTCCGAGATCCAGCAGAGGTCATCTGATGTGCTGGCCACTAAAATCACACTGACTGTCTCACTCAATCCACACACTGTAAGAAATCAATAAAGAATTAGAGCCCTCCAAACAAATTTCCAGGAAATCTGATGTGGGAGTTCGGGAATTGTATTGTTTGTTCTTTTTCCATTTTTATATTCAGTTTAGAGAACAACATGGT
The DNA here is from genome assembly GCA_004025085.1 of Thryonomys swinderianus. Lineage (NCBI taxonomy): Eukaryota > Metazoa > Chordata > Mammalia > Rodentia > Thryonomyidae > Thryonomys > Thryonomys swinderianus. Next base: position 7,076 of record PVIC010039302.1, read on the forward strand.
TTATCTGATCTACTCCCCCTTGGCTTGAGATAGCTTAACTGGCAGGGCTCCGTGTTGTATGTAGACCTAAAATACATCATGACTAGCATAAATGATTGAGATTTTTGCAGTTTAGAAGGTGATTATTTCTGCTCAAATAGATCATAAATGAATTGTATGTACCCATCTTTTAGAAAGCACACAGATTCACATTTTTTTTTGTTTTTTTTTTGTTTTTTTGGTTTTTTTGTTTTTTTGAGACAGGGTCTCGCTTTGCAGTTCAGGCTGGCCCTGAGCTCACTATGTAGCCCAGGCAGGCCGCCGCAAACTCAGCAATCCTCCTGTCTCTGCCTCCCAAGTGCTGGGATGACAGGCATGAGCCACCACACCTAGCACTGTGGTATGTGGTATTGATTGCTGGTGGGCCTGAGTCTCCATGCCCAGCATTCTATGTGGTTTCTAGAGATCAAACTCAGGACTCTGCACTTGCGAGGCAGGCACCCGAACCACTGAGCTAATCCTCCGGCCCCAGATTCACATTTTTTAATAAAACCACCTCCCTACACCTAACGAATTTTGGAAGCAAGTTGATAGAGACAACAGTAATGGAACCACTTCACAATTTAGAAGTCCATTAGCAAGGGAAAAGTTGTGATTATTTTCAAAGCAAAGTCTCTCTCTGGAGCAGCCTGGCAAAGGCTGTTTGTGCTTCTTTATAGAGACATGATGATAGTTGTAGCTGCATGACCGATGGGTTAACCCCAGTAAGAAGAGCCTGGAAAGCACATTCTGAAATGTCAAGATTCCTCTCAAAGACATATGATTTTCAAAGGCATTCTTTGTGCTGTGAAATTGTATTATTTTTCTTTATTTTTTTCCAACAACAATGTCATAACCCAAGGGTGTGGAGTCAGGCAGGTCTCACCCTGTATAATTTTCAGGCTCCACGAGGGAAGTGAATCCATGTGTTAACAGTCAGCTAGGTACTCAATGTCTGTTTGTGAGCTCTGGGTTAGCAGTAAGAATCGTCCCCAAGTTTCCACTTGTTTAACAAGGAAAACTCATTCAACAGCCTGCCACAGAGGCTCTGCAGAGCTGACCTCCCAGTGCCTGAGGACAGATCTTTTAAAAGGAGAGAGAAAACTGTGCATGGTCTTGCCTGGCCAGCAGACCTTACAGACCCATCACGCATAAGGCAAACTGTGACTACAGCTTTGTCATCATCTCCAGAAAGCCCAGAAGGTGGCATTTCTAGGCAATAGCCAAGGATACGATGGAACCATTCACTGTCCTTAAAACCTTACAGCAACAGCACAGATGATGAAGGTAATTGGAGAGTCCTGAGGCTAAATCACATCTTGCCAATTAAATGATGTAACTGCTATAAAATAGCAATGTCACCTCTCTGAGCCTCAGTTTTCCCATCTATAAAATGGTAACCATAAACCCCACATAAGCCTCTGGGGCTGATTTGAGAGACCCACAGCAGAGCCCAGATTCTGAGGAGGAGTCATAGAATCTGGTGGGGCAAAGTTCAAGATGATGGTACTATCCCTATAAGAATTCTCAAGTATTTTATCATAAACGTAAAACCTTAGCATCTCAAAAGCATGTGTCCCAAGAAAGGGCAACACAGGGACTCAGTGGCTCATGTGGAAATCCACACCTGAGCTTTCTCAAACCAGCGGTGTGAGACGGCCAGTCCAGAAAAACCTAAATCCTCTTTAAATTCACAGCTAGCAAATGGTGATTTTGCTTGATTTACTTAGGAACATTTTTTAACAAAAGAAATAAAACATCTCAGATGCAAAGTCACCCTCGGACCCTCATTTCATCTTCCTCCTTCCTCCCCAGAAAAGAAAGGGATGTGTCTGTACTCTGTATGCTTCGGAGCTGTGCCTTGTAGGTGTGGTTCCATAAGGAGTATATAATGCTTGGCTTCTTTGTTTATATTAAGGTATCCTGTTCTATGGATCATCCAGCAAGTGTTGTCATTTAATGTTATCTTTCTGAGATTAATCTATGGCAAAGTATACAGACACAGCCCACCTGAGGCAATTGTTATACACCATTCTATAGTGTGATTATATTAAAATTTACTAACGATTCCTCTACCTGTGGGAACCTTGGACTTTTCTAAAATTCCAATTTCACAAAACTTGTTTCAAGACAAGTGTCTTTGTTAATCTCCCGGTCTCTGTGTAGGGAAGTCTCTGTAGACAGTAGCCACAGGGGCAGAATGAATGAGTAGGGTTTGCGTTTCCTGATTCTCAACGAATGCTCCCAAAATTCTTCCCAAAGCAGCTGCATTTGTGTTCATTCCAATAGGGTAGCCTTAGAAACATGTTAGCATGTGAGTCTATGTGACAAGTTTGCTATCTGGACATGGTGCAAAACCTCAGGGACAAAAACCCAGGCAACAGATGGGTGTCTGCTGTCCAGGAGGAGCCATAGCCCTATGCTATGAGCCAGTCCCTGCACTGCTGCATCTGCATGTGGCCTTTTACTTGCAATTCCAGTGCACCCTCTAAAGAATGAAAGATGTGCTGACTGTTCGGGAACTCCAGGGGATTTAGAGAACCACATTTCACTAGAAGCAGAGAAACCACATCTCCACACCTACGGTGTTTCCTGGATCCCGAGGGGCTGTTTCAGCCAGGACGGGGTTGGGAACACTTCCCACAGAGGGCTGAGTAATAACTCCGACTCAAGCCATGTGGCCCCAGGCTCAGCTCTTGGCTCTGTCACGATAACCTGTAAACTCAGGAGCACTCAGGGGTGCAGGCATGGGCTGCTCCCCTCCCCTCGGGTGACTCCAAGCCTAGCCGTCCCTTTCTGCGCGTCTCAGGAGACATAGGCCTTTCACCTCAGGATATGAAGCAGTAAGCTGAAATTTTAAAACCCCTGAGGCTGTGTACAAAAAATCACGGCACCCAGGGAACCCCCTTCTCCTCAGGGCCCAAGTATCCTGGGGCCTGGAACCTCTGACTGTAGATGAGAAAGGATCCCCCCCACCCACACACACACACACACACACACAGCAGAGACCTTTGTGACCTTCGTGTTTCCCAAAACCCAAACACAAGGAGGGAAATTGCTCTGGTTTGGGGAAGGAGGGACAGTAACCACGCTGATGACACTATTCTCCCACTCTAGGCAGCGAAGAGGCCCCGTGCAGGACGTTCTCCTCGCCCCGGCCTCCTCCCTGCTTCTCTTCAAGACTCGCTCCCCAGGCCGCGAGCCCCACCTACAGCACAGGTCTGTCCTCTGTGTCCGCACAGGGCCCTTCCTTGGATCTGGCTCAGGCCATTAGAGCATTTTTCAAGGGCTTGGCGTGTGGCAAAAGCTTCCTGTGCATCTATTCAGAACTCTGCGGTACGATCATTGACACTAGTATCTGCCATTAGTGGTGACCTGCCAGTTCCCAGGGTCACAACTAATCTGTTCTCCCCTCCAGGTACCAGCAGTGCAGAAGTGAAGGAGAATCGCAATGTGAGCAACCTGGGAACCCGGCCCTTGCCACCAGGGGACTGGGCCAGAGGCAGCACGTCCAGCATCAAAAGGAAAAGGCCCCTGGAGGAAGGGAATGGGGGCCACTTCTGCAAACTCCAGCTCATCTGGAAGAAGCTGTCCTGGTCAATGACACCCAAGAATGCACTCGTCCAGCTGCACGAGCTGAAGCCAGGCCTACAGTACCGGATGGTGTCACAGACTGGCCCAGTACACGCCCCAGTCTTTGCTGTGGCGGTGGAAGTGAACGGACTCACATTTGAGGGCACAGGGCCCACCAAGAAGAAAGCCAAAATGCGAGCAGCGGAGCTGGCACTGAAGTCCTTTGTGCAGTTCCCCAATGCCTGCCAGGCCCACCTGGCCATGGGCAGTGGCACTAGCCCGTGCACAGACTTCACTTCGGATCAAGCCGACTTCCCAGACACGCTATTCAAGGAGTTTGAGCCCCCGGCGCCCAGTGAGGGCTTCCCCGCCTGCCGGCCCATGGACCCCGAGCTGCTGTCCACCGCCTACCGGAGAGGGCGGCTGCTCTGCCACACCCTGGACCTCATGGGCCCAGCGCGGGCAGACCGGCCCTGGCCTGTTCCTGCAGCCCCAGGAGAAAGGAACCCCGTGGTCGTGCTGAACGAGCTGCGCTCTGGCCTGCGATACGTGTGCCTCTCAGAAACAGCAGCGAGACCTCGCTCCAAGAGCTTTGTCATGGCCGTGTGCGTGGACGGGAGGACGTTCGAAGGCTCAGGACGCAGCAAGAAGCTGGCCAAGGGCCAGGCGGCACAGGCTGCCCTGCAGGCCCTCTTCGACATCAGGCTGCCAGGCCACACGCCCAGCAGGAGTAAAAGTAACCTCCTGCCACAGGTGAGAATTCTGAGGTAGCTGCCTGCCAGATACGGGGTGCTGGGGTGGAGGGGAGCTGGGGTGCTTTTGCAGCAACAGGGAGCCAGCAGCGACAGTGAACAGAGTGTAGGCCCCAGGACCAGCTATTCTGGAAAGGCCCCTTTTCCTAATCTTCAAGCAATTTCCGGGCTTTGGCAAAAGAGGAAATCTAGAGAAAAGAAAGAATGTCGGCACCCAGCTCAGGGTGGGGGTAGTGGGAGAATTCAGGCGGCGAAGCAGTTGTTACAGTGATAACACCAACTCCCAGGGCAGCCCGTGGCCAGAGAGCAAGTGGTCACCAGATAGATAGGGGATCCTGCTGTCCCCGCTCAGTGGCGTAACCTGCAGAAGGGAGGTTTCATTTGCAGGCCCTTCAGGAATGGCAGGCGGAAGAAAAACATGAGAGCAGAAATGCATGTTGAGCAGCGGTTTGGGCTGAGCTTCCGGCCAGGCGGGCTGGGGAAAAGCGGGCAGATACTCTTCCGCTAGGGGTCGCTGCTTCCCCCCCGTGGCCCCGGGTGAGACCAGGGAGAGGTTCCCTGAGTAGGACCGCAGCACAGCCGGAGGGGAGGGGGAGAAACGCAAGCTGAAGGGCGAAGGAGACAGGAATGGGGAGCCTGGGGCCAGCCTCTCCCGTCGCTGGGGACACAGGGTCAGCCCTCAGGCCCTTGCAAGGACCATTGTGGATCCCTCGTTTATGTGAGTTTACCTTCCCTCCTTTCAGAAGTATTTTTAGTGCTGCCTGTGAACTACTCTCATACCATTTTAAAACAGCCTTATTCTGACAAGTCTTGTAATTGCTTATTTATGCAAATTGTCTTTTCTCTTATCATTTTGAGAATTATTTGTGGGCATTGCTAATGTAGTAGATACAGAAAATTATCTTTATTCATTCTGGGCATCAATCAAGGCAAGAAACACTTTACGTAGTTAAAAAGCATTTAGCCCAGTGCGGGATTCATCCTAAGTACTTGGTAATTGTAAGCTATTGCCGTGATCGCTGCTGTCTTTACATCACGGCACCTAGAATAGAATCCGTTATTTTGTCTTGGGAGATCATAAACCTGGGAAAGGATACAGGATGTCGACCTAGACGCTGCCCGGGGACATGACGTGGGACACCCAGTGCGTGCAGGAAGCCTTCCCCTCAAATCGTAACCACGCAGCTCCGTCGTGTGGCACATTAATTCAGTGGGTAGTGGTGTGATCGTAAGCAGGCCGTCAGTGGGGCAAAGCAAGGGCAAAGCAGACCTTCCACTTTTCACAAAGTTCGGAGGAGTGATGAGAGAGAATAAAATAGAAAAGGAGGTGTGAGGGAGAGATGACTGCTTCTCCTGCTATTTCTTCCTTCGGTTCATTCACTTAATTTCAGCATTTATTGACCACCCAATGATCATTTAGGGAGCAGGTGGGAGGCATTTAGGCCACAATCTCTTGGTCATTCAACTCACACTAGATAGATAGACAATATATGTAAAAATAGGCAAGTACAGCTTCTTCATATATCCCTGTACATCTGGCAAGAAACTCTGTGGCCTTGCTTTCTCTTGTCCCTCCATCTCTTTTTAACTTCCTCTCTTCCTTTCTCTTCCATTTTCCTACTCTCTGTAGTCTAAATTTGCCAAAATGTCCATGGGAGCACTTTGACCCCTGCTGCCTGGAGGCGCACTGGGCCGAGGGTGGCTGCTCCTGATGCTGCCCGTGACCTCTGGCGTGACCTCAGTCAGCGGGAGCCTCTTGCTGCCCCTCCAGAAAGCCCTCCACGGTGCTTTGTGGTGCTTTCCCCAGCGCTCTTTCCCACTCATCCAGCCTGACACCACTTTGCAGAGAGCCTGGCACCCTCCCAAGGCCCTTGGCCAGGCCTGGAGTTTTTCTGCTTAGTGAGAAACGTCCTTTCTCTCCCTCCCACCACCTCTCTCTCCTGTACCCTGCTGTGAGAAATTGAAGGATGTCAGTGAATGCTGGGTGTGATGCGTCCTTTCATGTTGTCAACCCTGAGCTCTCACGATGGAAAAACCAGGCAGTGCTACTACTTTGTAATAGTCATTTGACCCCAGAATACAGCACATCAGTTAAAGCCACGGCTGCTAAATTATTTTTCCCTGACAGTCTGCTAACCACTCCGACTGGATGATGGAGGGCACTGAGCCGCGCGGAGGTTTCGGGCCATTCATCACACCGCGGCCCGCCGCAGCGCCACGGGGCTCATTATCCTCTCTCCTTAGACCCCCTCAAGATGTGCACCCCAGCTAGGTGGAGGCCAAGCATGGCACTGGGACTCACGACCAGGAACCACAGGCAGTTCTCGGAAACTAAAATCCTGTCTTGGTTGGGATGCGGATTGGGGAGCGAGAGCCAAAGAAAAGGTTCTAACACCGGCTATGAAAGCTGTTTTGCCTTCCGGTGCTGCTAAACCCTGTCCTCTGAGGACCTCTGCCTGCACGTCTTGGAATCAGGAACTGCTCATCTACAGCTCGCGCAGCCCCCTCTACAGGTTGTAGAAACTTTGCACATTACGGACACCTCTCTTCCTAGGGAGAGCCCTCTCCATGGGTTGTAGAAACTCGTTTACACATTATGGACACCTGTCTGTATTTTATGAAATTCCATGGACCCTTCCACTTCAACATTATGGAATCTCCATGTATACAGCACAGAACCCTCATCTATGTGTCCTGAAACCTGGGCCTACATACTGATCATGGAACCCCCACCCACACATCATGGGCCCACTGTTTATGTCAGAGACCCTCTACCTGTACATTGTGGCCCATCCCATGTAAACACGAGAACCTTCCCTGCCGTATGCTATACCCACCTCATCCAAACATCACAGAACCCATTACCTTCACTTCATGGATTCCCTTTATCTATGTTTTACCAACACCCTTCATTTACACATGATGTATATATATATATCATGGATCTCTTTCTATGCATCATGATTCCTACTCAAGCAGATTACTAGGTCCCAAAGGCACCATAACTCTGCATTCTTAGGTCTCTAAAGGCTTAGATTCCATGACCCTTGTCTAGGTGCTGTCCTAGCACTTGTAATGTGTAGAACAAACCAACAATCTTCCCAAAACTGTCACATACAGTCTCAGAAAAGGGCAGACTCCACCTCCCCCAAGAAAAGACAACTCTACCAAAGAACGCTCTGAAAACACTGTCGCAGTGCCTCCTGTGGGGAAGGCATAATTTCTGGAATCTGGGTAACACCAGTTTTTAATATTCTCTGCTCAAATTCCCCAAATTTGCCTACATGGGTAGTCTTAGATTTACAGTAGTCTGAGTATCTGTTTCTGAGATCCACACACCAATTCTATAAAGCCAATGAGATGTCCAGTTCTTTTAATGTTTTAAGCAATGGCTGGGTCTCACACGCAATGCTTCAAAACCATCCTAGTGGAAGTTTTCTCATTTAAGTGATAGTCATATGTGACTCTGTCATATGTGACGTTGCACAGGAATAGGTGGGGAAGCATGATTAAGATGCTGCTGTGAGACATGATGAAGGAAACTCGGTGGGCTCTGAAGAGGGGATTGAGAATCTGTATTGCCAGTAGCTTGACTTCTAGTCAGGGAACTGTGCATACAGGGACCTGGACACCAAGAACATGTTATAGGCAGCTCTGTGATCAGCCGAGGGCCCCAGGGCCACGGAGCAGGGTTAGGCTCGCTCTGTGTCAGCACAGTTGTAAGGAAGTGGAACCAAACTTGCCTCCAAGAGCTGCAATGTGTCTGCATGCTGGACTGTGGTTACTCTGACCAGAATTCCAGGTACCAACTTTCCTGAAAATCCCTACATAGTCTTCCAATAGTGGCATAGTACAGATTTATGTGCAGTCTAGACTCTGAAAGGAAATGATAGTCTCAGTAAAGATGTAAACACAGGTGTGATCTCACCAGGATCTGATTTTTACTGTTGCCTGTAGCTAGGACTCAGAAGCTGCCTTAATTCACACCTTCAGTTTCTTGGGATCTGACTCTTAGCTACAGTGACAACACCTAGTGTTTAATAAGTTCTTTAAAGCATGCAAAAGACTTGAAAATGAAGGTTTTGCTATTTGGACAAAGTATGCAAGCCTGGTAAGTGCACAAATACTGTTGATAATGACTAGAAACTATCTGAGAGACTCAGTCCAAACTCTCCACACTTCCCCTTTCTACACTGAGTGCCCAGCTCCTCTGTGCTAACCAGATATTTAGAAGGAAGAATGAGACCATGGGAAAATATACTCATTACCTGACAATATCGTTGTGAACGTTAAAATCACAAAGTCCTTTACTCTTCAGTTTTTAACCTCAGCACGAAGAGCTAAATTTGTTAAAAACATAAATTCAACAGTGAAAGACATGTTTTTTCAGCATTTCCTTTCCATGAAAAATGCTTAGAAAGGAGAATAAAGCATATATAATGCTATTTTTTAAAAGTAAAATTATCTGTGTTCATAACAACTCTGGAAAAGTCACTTATATTCACTGTTATTTTATTTTAAATTTTTAAAAATTTCATGTCAGCCAGACGTGGTGGCTCATGCCTGTAATCCCAGCACTCAGGAGGCAGAGGCAGGAGGATTGCTGAGTTTCGAGGCTTGCCTGGGCTACATAGTGAGGTCAGGGCCAGCCTGAACAACAAAGTGAGACCCTGTCTCAAGAAAAAAAAAAATTTCATGTCAGAGGGCCAGAGATTTAGCTCAGTGATTCTGGTGCCTGCCTAGCAAGTACAAGGTACCTGGTTCAATTCCCAGTAACCACATACAACAATACCGGGCATGGTGACTCACACCCACCAGCAATCAGCACCACATACCACAGTGCAGGATGTGGTGGCTCATACCTATAATTCCAGCACTGGGGAGGCAGAGGCAGGAGGATTGCCATGAGTTTGAGGCTTGCCTGGGCTACATAGTGAGCTCAGGGCCAGCCTGAACTACTACAAAGCAAAAAAAAAAAAAAAAAAAATCATGTCAGGAGCACTGGAGCTCACAATGCCTATGAAGACTGAAAGCAAATAAAATGCACTTTTCCTTCAGAGTAAGAAAGGAAGTACCTTTATAAGCCATTCACAAAGGTTGGTTGCTTTGACCAAGCCCTTTAGAAAGTCTTTTAGGGAAAATTAGGCCTGGGGCTTCAGTTCCTAGCCATTTTTCAGCACCCCAGTGTGCTTACCACCGTCCTCCTCTATCTTCTGGTCTTTGCAGTTATTACTGCTTGGGGGGAGAAGAAACCATGGGAATATATAAAGTAATTGAAATGAACATTTTTTAAGCATTGGCATTTTATAGTGCATTTGGATCTGAGCTCGTGCACATGATCCCATTTCATGAAATTTGTCCCTAGAATTAGCTGCACACCAGAGGGACCAAGCCTGCGACCACATGATCAACAAGCTCACTGCGGGACAGGGATAAGCTGTTTGCGCAGTGTCTCACTCCCTCTCCCCAACTCCCAGGTGACCCCCCAGCAGCCTCAGACCACTTTCCAGACTGTTCTTCTAATCTCATACTTGTGCTAATTCATCTCACTCAAAAGAAACAGTGCCCAGGGCCGGAGGGTTAGCTCAGTGGTTCCAGCACCTGCCTCGCGAGCACAAGGACCTGAGTTCGATCCCCAGTAACCACATATAATGCTGGGCGTGGAGACACGCCCACCAACAATCAACGCCGCATACCACAATGCCTGACGTGGTGGCTCACGCCTGTCATCCCAGCACTCGGGAGGCAGAGACAGGAGGATTGCTGAGTTC
>PVIC010039303.1:0-17175 GCA_004025085.1 Thryonomys swinderianus
CCCTCATTTTATTTTTTGACAAAAGCCTCCTGTCCAGATTTCTTCTGTCTAAAACCACTGCGCTGACTTCTAAGATCTTACGTGCTTTTCAGGATTTTATATTTTCCATTGGTGAAATACTTTTTTTTTTGTCAGTGACAGATTCCTCATGCAATATTTATTTCGTTTATTCATCAGAACTTTTATTACTCATCTCAGTCCCAACCTTAAGACCTCTGTAACAAACACCTAGAAAAATTTTTTTTGTCTGACCCCTTCCTGTTTCCTCACCATCATTTAAATCTTCCTGAAATGTAATGTCTTCCCTAAAATCTCTATAATTGGAAAAAAACAGTAATTTCTCATACTCATCCTCGAATAAATAGCACCCACACAGACTTTATATGTGCATTCTTAATAACCAAGATAACTTACATACTTTATCCCTTTTTATTTGCATGTAGTATAAATAATCTACTAGTTGAATTTATAAATTTGATTTTGTTTACTTGTCCTTTGTTGCTTCATACATTCCCTAGGGCATAGGCTAGGAATTTAAAAGCAATAATCATCGTTTTTCTTTTCATTATAAAAATAGTGCATGCTTATTTTAAAATTTTGGAAAATATTATAAACTAAGCAGAAAACAAAGTCACTTATACTCCCACCATCCAGTTACAATCACTATTGATCTTTTTGGATTCTTTTTTTTTTAATTGAATTCTTTATTGGTACTTTTTTTTTTTTTTTTTTTTTTTTTTTTTTTTTTTTTTTTTTTTTTTTTTTTTTTTTTTTTTTTTGTAGTTCAGGCTGGCTCTAAACTCACTATGTAGCCCAGGCAAGCCTCGAACTCAGCAATCCTCCTGTCTCTGCCTCCTGAGCGCTGGGATTACAGGCGTGAGCCACCACGCCCAGCACTGTGGTATGTGGTGTTGATTGCTGGTTGATTGCTGGTGGGCGTGAGTCACCACGCCCAGTACTGTATGTGGTTACAAGGGATTGAACTCAGGACCTTGCACTTGCGAGGCAGGTGCCAGAACCACTGAGCTAACCCTCCGGCCCTGGTACATTTTTATATACAGTTCACAATCATACACAACACTGGGAAATTTGTACCAGTATATGATAGAAGTTAATTCTCATTTTTACCCATATCCCTACCCACCCATGACCCCTGACCCCTTATATACATGCTATTTCTTTTTCTTTCCAAGTGATATTCTTTCTTTCCCCTCATTATGTTCCCCCACCACATTCCCTTTGAATATTTCCTATTTTACAAAATCTAGAACTCATTTACATCTATAGGTTCTCATACCAGAGAAAAGATATGGTATTTACATACCTGTGATCTATTTATTTCACTTATTAGTGTGTCCTCCAGGTGTATCCATTTGCACATAAATGAATGAATCTTGTCATTCTTTATGGCAGAGTAATATTCCATTTTCTTTTTTAAAAAAGCACATCTTATCTGGTCTTCTTTATCCAGTCTCCAGTTGATGGGCATCTGGGTTGTTTCTAAGATTGGGCTATCACAAACTGAGCTACTATGAACATGGGTGTACATATGTCTTTACAATATGAATCTTTTAATTCTTTTGGGTATATTCCTAGCAGGGGAATAGCAGGGTCAAATGGGACCACTAATCCTAGTTTTCTGAGGAATCTTCACACTGGTTGTACTATAAAGCCACTGTGATTTAAAAAAAAAAAACTGCATGGTACTGGCAAAGTAACAGATCCGAGGACCAGTGGAATAGATTAGAAGATCCAGAAACAACTCCAGATACACTAAGCTACCTTTTTTTGACAAAGGAGCCAAACATCCTCAATGGAGGAAAGACAGCCTCTTTAACAAATGGTGCTGGAAAAACTGGACTTTAACCTGCCAGAAACTAAAGCTAGACCTATCTGTTTCACCATGTACTAAACTAAAATCACAATGGATTTGAGACTTAAACATTAAAACAGAAAAAATAAAACTGCTGCAAAACAAGTTAAAACTCTTGGAGACATTGGCTTAGGCAGAGACTTTATGAACAAAACCTCTACAGCACCAGAACTAGCAGGAAGAATCAACAAATGGGATCTCACCTCCTAAAAAGCTTCTGCACAGCAAAAGAAACCACTGGCACTGCTAAAAGACAACCAACAACATGGGAAAAAAAATCTTACTAGCTTTTTGTCAGACAAAGGGCTACCATCTAGAATATATGAAGAACTTAAATTAGTCTCCCCAAGTTTAAAGACCCAATTCAAAAATGGGCATCAAAAATGAACAGACACTTAGAGGCAGAAGTAAAAGCAGCCAAGAAGCATATAAAGAAATGTTCAACATCACTGGTCATTGGAGAGATGCAGATGAAAACAACACTGAGATTTCATCTCACTCCACAAAGAATGGTTGCTATTGCAAAATCAACCAGCAATAAATGCTGGCAAGGTTGTGGGGAGAAGGAACCCTTCTCCACTGCTGGTGGGAATGTGGACTTGTGCAACCATTGTGGAGATCAGTGTGGAGATTCCTCAGAAAGCTAGGATTTGAGGTCCCAGTTTTTGTTTTGTTTTGTTTTGTTGAGACAAGGTCTCGCTTTTTTTATAGTTTAGGCTGGTCCTGAGCTCACTAGGTAGCCCAGGCAAGCCTCAAACTCAGCAATCCTCCTGCCTCTGCCTCCTGAGTGCTGGGATTACAAGTGTGAGGCACCACGCCTGGCACTGTGGTATGTGGTATTGATTGCTGGTGGGCGGGAGTCACCATGCTAAACACAACATTTATTTATTTAGTTAGTTTTTTTTGAGATAGGGTGTTAAAAGAAAAACAAGCCAAAATAGGAACACCCATTGCAAGGTTTTAATGGAGCTCAAAGCTTCCGGGCTCTCTAAAACAATGGTGAGAGAAGCATTGGAAAGTGGCGTGGGTTTTTTATGAGGTCTTAGGGGTTGGGAGCGCACTGTAGTGCATTGAGATTGGCTTGCCCTGGGTGGCAGGTTAGGCATAGGCTGCCCTTTAGGGCACGTGAGTAAAGGAGGCCATGTTGGATCTTGCACAGTGTAGGGGCTCATGGCAAAGTGAGCCATTTTTACATCTGGCAAAGTTTAGGGGTCCTTTTTGAGGGAGGTGACTCTAGCAGATTTCATATATAATCCAAGTTGGCCTTGAATTCATTATGCAGGCCAGGCTGGTGTCAAACTCTCAGTGATCCTCCTGCCTCAGTCTTCCAAGTGCTGGGATTACAAAAATGCGCCACTCTGCCTGGCTAAACATAATTTTTTTTTTTGAGACAGGGTCTCGCTTTGTAGTTTGGGCTGGCTCTGAGCTCATTATGTAGCCCAGGCAAGCCTTGAACTCAGCAATCCTCCTGCCTCTGCCTCCCGAGTGCTGGGATTACAGGTGTGAGCCACCACGCCCGGCTAGCTAAACATAATTTTTTTTTTTTTTTTTTTTTTTTGCTTTCTGAGACAGGGTCTCACTTTGTAGTTCAGGCTAGCCCTGAGTTCACCATGGTGCCCAGGCAAGCCGCCGCGAACTCAGCAATCCTCCTGTCTCTGCCTCCCGAGTGCTGGGATGACAGGCGTGAGCCACCACGTCCGGCATTGTGGTATGTGGTGTTGATTGTTGGTGGGCGTGAGTCTCCACACCCAGCATTATATGTGGTTACCGGGGATCGAACTCAGGACCTTGCACTTGCAAGGCAGGCGCCGGAACCACTGAGCTAACCCTCCGGCCCGCTAAACATAATTTTTAACACCTACACATTGCATTCCAGAAACTTCCCATAGTGTAACTGCTACTCCATTGATAAATAGTGCTACTGTTATGGCATGTGTCTAGATGTCCTCACAAAGCTTAACGCAATCATACTTGAGGCTTTTCAGAGATGGCTGAATGTAGAGTATGTGATTGATTGATGGCACAAAGCTAGGACTAAGAGTGGGTGATTACTGACTCAGTCTGCTGATTGGTTTGGCACTGCCCTAATCCAAGTACCCGAATACAGTATAAGGGGCAGAAAGAGGCTTTTTTTGGTCCCTTGTTGCTTTGCTACCTTCTACCCTCCATGGACTGTTTCTCCTCTCTGCCTTGAAGCCAGTTGATTAGGGACTGAAACCTCTACAAACTGTAAGCTAAAAATCCTTTCCTCCTGGGCTAGAGGGTTAGCTCAGTGGTTCCGGCACCTGCCTCGCAAGCGCAAGGTCCTGAGTTTGATCCCCAGTAACCACATACAGTGCTGGGTGTGGAGACTCACGCCCACCAGCAATCAATACCACATACCACAGTGCCTGGTGGCTCACCCCTGTCATCCCAGCACTAGGGAGGCAGAGATAGGAGGACTGCTGAGTTCGAGGCTTGCCTGGGCTCCATAGTGAGCTCAGGGCCAGTCTGAACTACAAAGCGAGACCCTGTCTCCAAAAAAAAAAAAAAAACAACCTTTCCTCCTATAACTTTGGGTGTTGGGTGTTTTGTCTCAGCAATGAGGAAAGTAACTAAAACAGCTACAATGTACTTCTTTCTGTAATAATTTTTTTCTCAATTTAGAATTATTTCCTTAGAAATGATTCTCCGAAGAAGCTCAAAACAACATGATGACAGTGATGACACATGCCTGGAATTCCAGGAGGATGAAGCAGGAAAATTGCAAATTCAAACCTAACCCCAACAAGTTAGCAACTTGGCAAACCCTGTCTCAAAACGAAAGATAAAAAGAGGTAGAGAGGTAGTTCATTGTGAAGTTCTGGATTCAGTTCCTAGTGCCCCTCCCCTCATACACAGAGGCAAAACAGTCTAAATACTTTTGATACGTATGTACAATATTTTGCCAAATCATTTTTAAAACTCCTATTACAGGCTTATACTCCACTCTTCATGTTTGTATGGCATTTTTTTCTTTCTTCTAAATACTGGATGTGTCATTTATACCAAATTTCTTTTCTTTTTTTTTTTTTAGGCGGGGTCTCACTTTGTAGTTCAGGCTGGCCCTGAGCTCACTATGTAGCCCAGGCAAGCCTGGGACTCAGCAATCCTCCTGCCTCTGCCTCCTGAGTGCTGGGATGACAGGCGTGAGCCATCACGCCCAGCAATGTGGTATGTGGTACTGATTGCTGATAGGCATGAGTCACCACACCCAGTATTGTTGTATGTGGTTACCAAGGGTCAGACCAGGGACCTTGCACTTGCTAGGCAGGTGCTAGAACCACTGAGCTAAATCTCAGGCCCTTTTCTTTCTTTTTTGTGTGTGCTACAGATTTAATTTAGGACCTCACAATTACTTAGCTTGCACCCTACCACTGAGCCACATCTCTGGCACCACTGATGTTATTTGTGGGACCACCATCATTTATATGATCAGTCATTGACCAAAACTGCACCTCCTTTGTTACTTTTCTTTGTAAAGGGCTTCTACATTCATATTTAATAGCTGGTTAAAAGTTATTAATATGATTTTAGAATAACTTTACTAGTACCTTTTCACTATCATTCTTTTTCATTTATTTCTGTAAATCTTTGTATCTTCTGAATCACTGATTTGAGTTTCTGCACTGAGAAGTCTGCTATAAACTGCCTACAAAATGGATTTTATTGAGTTACTGCATTTAAAGTATTTCATCTCCTTGAAAACTTTGCTAGCCTGTTTTCTTTTTGTCTCAGTCTGTTTTCATCTCATTTTAGCCGCTCTCTTTTTGCTAACTTGTTTGTAGTTCATGGACACAGATTATTTTAAGGATAAAATTTGTCTCGAGTAACATGCGCAATCTTTTTTTTTTTTCTTGAGACAGAGTCTTGCTTTGTAGTTCAGGCTGGCCCTGATCTCACTATGGAGCCCAGGCAAGCCTCAACTCAGCAATCCTCCTGTCTCTGCCTCCCAAGTGCTGGGATTACAGTCGTGAGCCACCATGCCCGGCACTGTGGTATGTGGTATTGATTGCTGGTGGGCATGAGTCACCACGCCCAGCATTCTATGTGGTCACCAGGATCGAACTCAGGACCTTGCGCTTGTGAGGCAGGTGCCAGAACTGCTGCGCTAAATCTCCGGCCCCATGCACAATCTTAAATATACAACTCAATTGTTTTTATACATGTATACAGCTGCTAAACATATCTAAATACCATCTAAATCAAGATATAGAGCACTTCTGGCACTCTCAAATACTTTCTCATTTCTCTTCCTCAAAATTCCTTTCCCAACCAAAAATAATCAATATTCTAGTTTATATCACTATAGATTAGCTCTGCCTGCTTTGGAACTTTACAAAAATAGAATCATGCAATATGTACATTTTTTGTGGCTTCTGCAGTTTCCCTAGTTTTTAAAAAAAATTATTGTAAAATATACTCAACATGAAATTTATCTTTGTATTTACTTTTAAGTGTATAGGCTAAGGGGGATTTTTTTGTGGGGTTTTTCTTTGTTGATTTTTTTTTTTTTTTTTAGATAGGGTCTCGCTTTGTAGTCCAGGCTGGCCCTGAGCTCACTATGTAGCCTAGGCAAACCTCAAACTCAGCAATCCTCCTGTCTCTGCCTCCTGAGTGCTGGGATTACAGGTGTGAGCCAGCATGTTGAGCATTGTGGTGTGTGATATTGATTGCTGGTGGGTGTGAGTCACCACACCCAGTACTGTTGTATGTGGTTACCGGGGATCCAGAACCTGGAATCTTGTACCTGCTAGGCAGGTGCCAGAACCACTGAGCTAAATCTCCGGGCCTGCCTCAATTTTTTTCCCCCATTAGATCAGTTTGAATTTGAAGAAAAGTATCTAGGTCCAAAGTATAAAAATTAATTAGATGCAGTTTTGCTGTTTATTTTCCCCATCATCTAAGGTACCAATGGGCTCTTCTAATGTGATTTGATGTGCACAAGTTCTAGTCTAGTTTTTATTGCTTACCAGACAGTAATCTTATGCAATTCTTTTGAAATAAAACAGAATTATTTCCTGATTCTCTATTAAAGGCTTTGTAAATCTAAAGAATTTAAAAGTCTGTCCTTGGGCCGGAGATTTAGCTCAGTGGTTCTGGCACCTGCCTCACAAGCACAAGGTACTGAGTTGGATCCCCAGTAACCACATACAATGCTGGGCGTGGTGACTCACACCCACCAGCAATCAATACCACATAGCACAGTGCCGGGCATGGTGGCTCACGCCTGTAATCCCAGCACTCGGGGGGCAGAGACAGGAGGATTGCTGAGTTCAAGGCTTGTCTGGGCTACATAGTGAACTCAGGGCCAGCCTGAACTACAAAGCCAGACCCTGCCTCAAAAAAAAAAAAAGTCTGTCTTTTAGTGATGCTTAAGTAATGAATGAAAAGACTTCTTTCTCTAAGTTTGCCCTCCCTTTATGGTTCCTCTACTGCTGCTTAGCCTGAAATTCTTTACCTTGAATTGGACTACTACAACTCCAACCTCTTTATCCTACCCTTATTATGCAATAGGAATTGTAGAAGCTGAATTGGTTAAAAGAGGGTATTAACGATACTCTTGACTGTTTGGAAATCTCTTTTCACTAAGTGAAAGCCATGACTGCCTACCTTGTCATTAATGAGGGTCTGTTTTCCCAAATTATGGACACTCTATAAGGGGAATTGAGAAGAGGTATGACACAACTCCTTGCATTTGTTTTCCAGCTGTTTTTCTAGTTCCAAAAATACATTTTGTTATACTTCTTAATAAGTAATTTCTACTTCCTAGTTTGGCATTTTTGGAAGTTTAGTAATAGAAATACTTCCAGGAGTCACCTCTTTATTTAACTTACATCTTTTATTTCAGGGAATACCATGAATTTTCCCTTTTTATTTGTGGCAGGAGAGGGGGTTGAGGCAGGGTCTTACTGTGTAGCTCACTAGACTTGAAAACGTATCACAGTCAAGTGCAGGGATTAGAGTCATATTCTATCATGCCCAGGTTAAATTTTCATTTTTCTTGTACAACTTCATGAATATTTGCTGAATTTTAGGGGAGATCTATTAGATACTCTTATTATTTAACCAACATCCTAAAAAATACTAGGATACCAACTGTTTCACTTACTTTGTATAATCTGTATTATGAAAAACCCAACACTTACCTGATACTTATGTGCAAGTTTAAAATAGATTGTGTTATTTGCTGCCATTCTTAGAGGCATCTTATAAAAAGTAAATATTCTCCAAAAGGGTAACATAAATCAGTATCATCTTGGTTTGATAATTTCATATCATTAAGCAAAGCTGAATTATACTGGTAGTGAGGCAGTAAAGCACAAAAGCTCATGGCAGCTAATGTTATAATTTCCAATAGTCTGAAAAACACTTTAAATGCAGGGGAGCAGAAATACTTCTACTGCTCTGTGTCTATCCTAGGCAATCGCTGAAGAATCGTCACTACTTCCTATCTAATGTGTCACCATTTCACAAGCATCAGAGGTGATGAATCAGAAAGCACCATCACCTAACCCATAATGTTACTGCTCATCAATCCCAAGGTTCTTCACTATAAACTTGTTACTTTCTGTACCTACTGAGTTTTTCCCCCAATATAGATAGAAATTTTTGGTTACATAACTGAGTTCAGCATGAAAAAATGTATAAAAGTGAGCAGCTCTAATTGAAGCAGGAGCTAGTACCAGCAAGTCTACCCGCAACTCTTTACTTGGCAGTGGAAGCACTCTTTGGAATGTTTACAGCTCTGGATAGCATAATTTCTTGTTTACTGTTTTACTGGATACCATTGAAGGTTTTTTGTATGTGCAAAGTTACCCACTGAGCAAGAGTATGAGAAAAGACTTAGAGACATCTCAAATAGAGATGTTCTTAAGTTCTCACTTTATGCAGTTATTTGTGCTTAGCACTCCCAAACCCTTCTTTCCCCAGGAAACCGTTGAGAGAGTTCCACTGGACTATGTAATCTCCAACACCACCTTCTATTTTATTAATTTTATTTTCTCTACAAATACCCTTGATATTTTTGTTACATTAAATATGAAAATGTGACTCGCAGTTCTGATCAAAATTGTGCACATTCACCATGGCCTATCTTTTGATTTCAGTTTACTCTAAACACACACACAAAAATCTGTACTTTAAAAATTACTTGAGCTTCACTGCTATATATGTATGTGTGTATGTGACAAAACCTGATGTTGTACACTTTAAACATATATGACTTTATCTGTCAGTTATATTCAATTTTTTAAAGTTTTAGAAAATTACTTGAGAACTACTGGGTTTAGTGGTTCATGGCTGTAATCCCAGCACTGGAGAAGCAGAGGCAGGAAGATTTCTGAGAGTTTGAGGTTAGTTTGGGCTACATAGTGAGTTCAGGTCAGTCTGAACTACAAAGCAAGAGCCTGTCTCAAAAACTAAAAAAAGTAAAATAAAATAATAATAATAATAATAATAACAATTACTGGAGGACTCTTAAAAATGAAGATAATGGCAAATTGTGGAATAGAGTAACAAATAAAGAATGAGTTTTCCATTTTTCCCTTCTTTTCTCCTGTCTTTTCCAAAAGGACAACCTTCAACTACAAAACTACTGAGTTGCAACGATATGAACAGTTAAAACTCTTAGAAGCTTAATCTCTCTGCACAGAATTGGTTCAAGGGCTCTCTGTGGGAGATAGAATGTAGAGAGGAATCCTAGAGAGAAATTAACTTGGGACGAGAATACTTAGAAATATGTAAAAAATCTTCGCAAGTCTCAAGTTTACCCCTGAACTGCATGTATATAAGACAGACCTAAACAGCCTAGCAATACTTTTGAGAACTGAATCAAGAGTTCACAATCGGAATACTATTGATATTTTGTACCAAGTAATTCTTTGTTCCATTTTATGCAGTGTAAGATGTTTAGCAACATTCTTGGCCTCTACCCACTAGATGCTGATCATATGTAGTTATGTTACTCAAAAATGTTTTATATCCCTGCTATTATAGTCATTAAAAGACCACCCAAGTCTCAGACTTTTTTATTTTTTTTTGAGACAGGGTCTCACTTTGTAGTTCAGGCTGGCCCTCAGCTCACTATGTAGCTCAGGCAAACCTCAAACTCAGCAATCCTCCTGTCTCTGCCTCCTGAGTGCTGGGATTACAGGCTTGAGCCACCATGCCCAGCATTTTGGTATGTGGTACTGATTGCTGGTGGGTGTGAGTCACCACACCCAGAATTGTATGTGGTTAGTGGGGATGGAACCAGGGACCTTGTGCTTGCTAGGCAGGTGCCAGAACCACTGAGCTAAATTTCCAGCCCCAGACTATCTTTTTAAATGTGTGTTTTTAAATGTGTTTTAGATTCAATAAATCCAAAACAGCATTGACAAGGCTTTGGAAATGAATTAATATTAGAACAAAAACAATTTGTAATATGAAGCTAATTTTATTGGTTGTCTGTTACAATAACAAAATAAAATAATGGTAAAGAATAACAATCCCTAGAGAATTTTGGCAGGACTTATATTTGCATAATTTGATGAAATGTAACACAAAATTATTCATTAAGCAAAAAGCCAGGAAAATGGCACCAATTCTCAAGGGACCAGACAACAACATGCTAACCTCAAGATGATATGCATATTAAGATGATCAAAGACTTCAGAGCAGATATAACTAAGCTCCATGTGATAAAGGCAAATGCGCATGAAGCTAAATGGAAAGGTAAACTTTCTCAGCAAGGGAATAAAATTACATGACATGGGCTGGGGATTTAGCTCAAGTGGTACCACACCTACCTTGGAAGCACAAGAACCCAAGTTCAATCACCGGTACCACCAAAAAAAGATATCTATATATATGACAGGAAACAAAATAGAATGGCAATGATTTTCTTAATAGAGCTAGAGAAAACAATCCTAAAATTTATACGGACCTACCAAAAAACCCAAAACAAACAACCCTCCCTAGCCAAAGCCATCTTCAGCTAATAGAAAGAAGACATTCACCTATTTAAGTTCAAAATATGCTACAAAGCTCTAGGAATCAAAACAATGGTACTGGGATAAAAATAGGCATATAGATCAATGGAATATAACAGAGGGTCTTGGTGCATCTATAAGTCTTAAGCAACTTGTCATTGGCATGTGTTAGGAAACAGGAAAATGCTACTGTGAAAATTGGACATCTGTGTGCAAAGGAATGAAATTAGATTCTTCTTATCAGTTCCAAAAATAATTCAAACTTTATATGAAACCACTAGAAGAAAACCTAAGGAAAGTAGTTGAGGACAATGGAATGGGGAATGAGTTTTTTGGACAAGATGCCAAAAGCACAGGAAACAAAAATGGGCAAGTGAAATTACATGAAATGAAAAAGCTGCATAGTGAAGGAAGTAAAACCTAAAAAATGGGAGGAAATATTTAACTATGAATCTGATAATGGATGAATACACAAACTATATAAGGAATTCAAAAAACTCAGCAAAAGAAAAATCTGATTTTTTTTTTTTTTTTTTTTTTTTGCTTTTGAGACAGGGTCTGGCTTTGTAGTTCAGGCTGGCCCTGAGCTCACTATGGAGTCCAGGCAAGCCTCGAACTCAGCAATCCTCCTGCCTCTGCCTCCTGAGTGCTGGGATTACAGGCGTGAGCCACCACGCCCGGAAGTAAAACAAATTTTAAATGAATTGAAGGCACATAAAGTATGTTCACTGACTATTGTAAAATTATATTAGAAATCAACCACAGCCAGCCGTGGTGGTGCACACCTGTAACCTCAGTCCTAAGCGTCTAAGGCAAGAGGACTGCAAGTCTGAGGGCAGCCTGGGCAGCTCAGCAAAACTTTGTCTCCAAAATAAATAAAATAGGCTGGGGATAGGGTTGAGTAGTAGTGTGTCCCTGGGTTCAGTGCCCCAGTATTGGAAAAAGAAAATTGGTAACAGTTTTATTGCAAATGAATATCAAATGGTTTATCAGTAATTGCTGAAAACTCTTCTTTGATAATTTGATTTTGAAAAATCAGTTGACAAAGTTTGTGTGTCTATTTCTGGTTGTTTTTTTTTTTTTGAGACAGGGTCTCACTTTGTAGTTCAGGCTGGCTCTGAGCTCACTATGTAGCCTAGGCAAGCTTTGAACTCAGCAATCCTCCTGTCTCTGCCTCCCGAGTGCTGGGATGACAGGTGTGAGCCACCACGCCCGGCTGTATGTCTATTTCTGGACTCTTTTCAGTTTACCTGTGTCATTCACCAGTAGGATACTGTGTTATTTACTTTGATTTTTTTTTTTTTTGACACAGGGTCTCACTTTGTAGTCCAGGCTGTTCCTGAGCTCACTATGTAGCTCAGGCAAGCCTTGAACTCAGCAATCCTCCTGTCTCTGCCTCCCCAGTGCTGGGATGACAGGCGAGAACCACCATGCCCGGCACCGTGGTATGTGGTATTGATTGCTGGTGTGCTGAGCCAGCACGCCCAGTATTGTTGTATATGGTTACCTGGGATCAACCAGGGATTTTGTGCTTGCTGGGCAGGAACCACTGAGCTAAATCTCTAGCCTTTACTTTGATTTTATAGAAGTCTTGAAATCAAATACTGTGACTATTGCAGTTTTATTCTTGTTTTTAAAAATAGTTTTGACTATTTTAGGTTTCTTGTCTACCCATATACAAGGATAAGAATCAGCTTGTCACTTTCTGCAAAATATCCTGGTGAGATTTTTGTTGTTGTTGTTTTGTTGTGTTTTTTTTTTTTTTTGAGACAGAATCTTGCTTTGTAGTTCAGGCTGGCCCTAAACTCATTGTGTGGCCCAGACAAGCCTGGAACTCAGCAATCCTCCTGCCTCTGCCTCCCAAGTGCTGGGATTACAGGAATAAAGCCACCACGCCTGGCACTGTGCTATGTGGTACTGATTGCTGGTAGGCATGAGTCACCACACCCAACATTGTGGTATGTGGGTACTGAGGAGCGAACTTAGGACCTTGTGCTTGCTAGGCAGATGCTGGAACCACTGAGCTAAATCCCTGGCCCCTTTATTGAGATTTTAAACCTAGAGATCATTTTGGGGAGAATTGACACCCCCAAAATACTGAGTCTTTCAATTCATGTGCAATGTATACTCTGCATTTATTCGGTCTTTTATTTCTGACATTAATAATTAGGAGTTTTCGCATGGTTTTTGTTAGATTATACCTAAATATTTCATTTTATACTATTAACAATACAGTTTCAAATTTCAGTTTCTGTGTTTCTACTTTGTAAATATGGAACTGTTGTATATTGATCATGAACCTTATTGACTTTCCTAAAGTGTCTCAGTAGCTTTTTTTTTTTTTTTTTTTTTGCTTTTGAGACAGGGTCTCGCTTTGTAGTTCAGGCTGGCCCTGAGCTCACTATGGTGCCCAGGCAAGCCGCCTCGAACTCAGCAATCCTCCTGTCTCTGCCTCCCGAGTGCTGAGATTACAGGCGTGAGCCACCACGTCCAGCATTGTGGTATGCGGTGTTGATTGTTGGCGGGCGTGTCTCCATGCCCAGCATTATATGTGGTTACCGGGGATCGAACTCAGGACCTTGCGCTTGCGAGGCAGGCGCCGGAACCACTGAGCTAACCCTCCGGCCCCTCAGTGGCTATTTTATTCATTCTTTAGGGTTTTCTATTTAGAAGATTGTGTTGTCAGTAGGGAATTATTTACTAACTTTTGATTCATTAAAATGTTTTTGTGGCACCAGGGATTGAATTCAGGACCTTGCTCTTCCTAGGTAGGCGCAAAACCACTGAGCCACATCTTGAGCCCAATTTATTAAAATAATTGAGCAGCTAAGAAGGTCCAGCAGTGATTAAAACATAGTCAAAGAGATCAGGAATATACACAAATATTACAAAACAATATATAGGGCTGGAGGGTTAGCTCAGTGGTTCCGGCGCCTGCCTTGCAAGCGCAAGGTCCTGAGTTCAATCCCCGGTAACCACATACAATGCTGGGCGTGGAGACTCACGCCCACCAGCCATCAATACCACATACCACAGTGCCGGGTGTGGTGGCTCACACCTGTAATCCCAGCACTCAGGAGGCAGAGACAGAAGGACTGCTGAGATCCAGGCTTGCCTGGGCTACATAGTGAACTCAGAGCCAGCCTGAGCTACAAAAGCGAGACCCTGTCTCAAAATAAATAAATAAATAAAAATACATACATACATACATACATATATATATATATATATGGTCTACTGAATCACAGCAGTCAGAAGAAACTGCTTTAGGAAGTTCACATTGCTGCTAGCCTGCAAGAAGGTGTGGGTGGCAAGTCAGACAAGAGGATTGGAGTTGAAACAAAAGACTGTCTGGATTGTTGATAGTCTCCTTGATATTTGTCTCTCCTTGATTCTCGATGTCTGATCTTGATGTCAATGGTTGTGAGTCTTTTCTATTATAGTTAGATTCTGTTGTTCAGGGCTAGGGATCAAGTCCAAGCCATTGCATATGTTAAACACATCCCCCAACCCCAACCCAGCCCTGGGTGGATTTTTGTTCAGTTTTTGCAGAGTAACTTATGTAGATGTCCACATTAGTTTTTCTTCAGTTTCCTCAACATCCAAATTATCTTCTTTTGCCTCATCATCATCATCTTTATCAGCAGCAAATTTTACTTTTTTCTGTGTTTACTCTCAAGAGGCAAATTATTTTCCAGATATATGAAGATTTTAACATCCTCTTCCCCTTCTTCTTCTGACTGTACATCTTCCTGCATATCTAAGCATGACCCATCAATGAGTGCAATCCCTGAGCCATACTTCACCCTTAAGTTCATAGTTGGTATAATTTTCAAAGTTTTCACGGGAAGCTGCTGCTTGTACAAACATTTTCAAAGTTGCCAGATTATGTTAATCAAGACTGCCTTCATAATTCATTATTTCAGTGATTGAACTCATCATCCTTTGCACTAGGCCCTAAGGTGATCATTCTCAATAACTGGTTCTCATTTTTGTCATTATCCACCTTAAAGTGATAATCTTTGTAGATCTTTAGTTCATAACTGAAAAGATACTTAGGGGCCTCATGGTGCTCAGGTCTGCATGCCTTTATGCACTTAATCTTTTATGGGGTGGTGCCCCACACTTAGGTCAGAGAGAAGGTAAAGATAAGAACCACTATCCTGGATCAGGATACTGCAGTGAAGGATGGAATCTCAGCAGGGCTATCTACGTTCAATCTCTATTTCATTCCTTTTCCTTGTCTTTACTGCATTGGCTTTGCCTTCAGTACAACACTGAGCAGAAGCAATGTAAATAGACATCCTTTGTTTCTGACCTTAAGGGAAAACATTCAGTCTCTTGCCATTAAGTTAGCTACATCATATGTTGTCTATTAAAATAGAGAAGTTTCCTTCTGTTCTTGGTCTGGTAAACTTTTTTTGAAATTTAAGTATGGTTGTTTTCCAGCTTCTACTGAGATGATCATATGGTTGGGGTTTTTATTCCATTTTTATGATATATTACTTTTTTGATGGTACCAAGGATCAAACTCAGGTCCTTGAGCTTACAAGGCAGGTGAGGTGCCACTGAGCTAAATCCCTAGCCCTACATTCATTTTTAAATGTTGATCCAGTATCCCATTCCTTGGATAAGCCCCCAACTTGTTATCAAGTATTTCCATTTTTTGTAAGTGACCTCATTCAGTTTGCTAGTACTTTTAATGTTTTTTGTGTCTTTGTTCATTTTCTCTTGCTCTTGCTCTTCTTTTTCTGTGGGAAACTGTTTTGTTTTGGTGCCAGGGATTGAACTCAGGTCCTCCCGCTTGCCAGGCAGGCGCTGTACCACTGAGGTACATCCGTACCATCTCCTTTTCATTTGTTCCATCCTCTTTTCTTTTTTTTTTGTTATAGTAATGCTAGCCTCAGTGATTTGTCAAGTGTTTGTTCCTCTGTTTTCTGTTAGAGCATGTATAGAATTGTTTTATCTTTAAAAACTTGTTATAACTCATTAGTAAAATCTGGAGCCCATCCCCCGCATGGGGGATCAAACTCAAGACCTTGCACTTGTAAGGCAGCACAGCACCACTGAGCTAAAGCCCTGGCCTTTGCTGTTTTCCTTATTGGAGTTGTTAGATCATTAATTCATTCCATTGCCAGGCATGTTGGCACACATCTGTAATCCAGTTTCGGAGGCGGAGGCAGGAGGATCACAAGTTGGAACCCATCCTGAGTAACTTAATAGATAAGGAGCACTTTAGCTTATCTACCTCTTCTTGAGGGAGCATTGTTACTTTGCATTTGTAAAGGAATTTGTCTGTTTCATTTAAATAATATTTTAGGTTATTATTTAGATGAAATACAACAGTATTTCTGGAAATAAAAGTTTTCATTATATTTCCCTATTGTCCTTGTAATGTTTGAGTGTTTCCAGTGATGACTCCTCTTCTATTTTTATTTTTATTTTATTTTTTTGTGTTACCAGGGGGATTGAACTCAGGCCCTTGTGCTTCTCAGGTAGGCACAGTACCATTTGAGCTAAATCCCTGGCCCTCTCTCTTCTATTTTTAGCCATGATAATTTGTATCTCCTCTAGCTGTTTTTTTTCTCCTTAGTTTGACTAACAATTTATAAATGTTACTGATGTTTTTTGAACCAGCTTTTGGTTTCATAGTTTTCTGTTTTCAGTTTCACTGATTTCCTTTTTCTCTTTCCTTCTTTCTACTTACACTGTATTTATTTGCTCCTCTATTTCTGTATTTTTTTTTTCGAGACAGGGTCTCACTTTGTAGTTCAGGCTGGCCCTGAGCTCACTATGCAGCCCAGGCAAGCCTCAAACTCAGCAATCCTCCTGCCCCTTCCCACCCCCCACCCCCAGTGCTGAGATGGCAGGTGTGAGCCACCATGCCTGGCCTCCAATTGATTTTTTACTGTTGTAATATAAAACTTACTTTCTTAATCATTTTAAAGTATCCAATTCAGTAGCTTTAAGTACAAACCATGTTATACCCATCAGAATTATCCATTTCCAGAAGTTTTATTATCCCAAATAGAAGCTGTGTGTCCATTAAACAATAATTCTCCTTTCCCCTACCCTCTTATGACTTGTCATCTACTTTTTCTCTCTACAGAATTATCTATTCTGTATATACATTCAGTTTTTAAACTTGTTTTGAATTGTCTTATGGCCCATACTGTTCTATCTTGATAATGAACCATGTTTATTTTAAAAGATTGCATATTGCCAGGTGTGGTGGCTCACACCTGTAATCCTAGCACTCGGGAGGCAGAGGCAGGAGGATTGCTGAGTTTGAGGCTTGCCTGGGCTACATAG
>PVIC010039304.1:0-17194 GCA_004025085.1 Thryonomys swinderianus
GGCTTTTCACTTTTAAAAAATGATGGGAGGTTTATGAAAGAGCTGATGTACTCTAGAGCCTGGTAGTTCCACATGCTTGTTTTCTTGAGTTTGAAAGCCATGGGTCAAAGCAGATTTGTAAACAGAAATGAGTATGTATGGTAAATGCCATTAGAAACATTCAGTGCAGGTGTGGTGGAGCATACTTTTAATCCCAACACTGTGGGAGGCTGATGTAGGAGGCTCATAGGTTCAAGCCTGGACTGGGCAATTTAGATTGTTTTGAGACACTATCTCAAAACGAAGTACAAAACACAGAGGTTGTAGCTCAGGAGAGAGACTCAGGGTTTAATTCCCAGCGCTAGGAAAAAGAAAACAAGTGATTTATTGACACAGATGGAACAACTATCTCTGATTGGAGGAGTTGGGAAGAGAAAGAAAAGAGAAGGGCGTTCTGAACCTTGAAAGCATTAAAGAAGAATGGGGTGGAATTCCTCTTTAAAGCTCCATTTACTGGACTATGTACATATTGCATAAGCAGCCTAGTCTAAACAACTCCACTCATTGTGTAACTTTTGTTTAGCACTGTGTGGTAGGTTCTTGGAAAGAATTTGAAAAGAAATATGAGATGAGATTTGATATCAGTACTTTTTTGAGAGTAGAGCTATTTTGTGAACAACTTAAATCACAAACTTGGTTTAAAACTAGGTTGTTGATAGTCAAGTGAAGTGGTAGAATGATATATTTTGTTTAGTTTTTCCTTCTGCAAGTAAGCCATTGTGAAGTCATCTATTTCATTAATGTAAAGTCACAGCTTATACCTCTCCACAGTACAGTGGTATTTGTCGGCCTGAGTGGTGACCCCAGTAATTTCAGGGATTCAGGTGGGCAGTGTATCAAAGTAATTAAACCTGTGGTACTTCTTACATGGTTAAATAGTTTTTATTGAGGAAAAGGAAACGAGAGAAATTGGGTTAACCTACTTTGCTTGGTAGGACATAGAAAATATTGAGTCACACTGATAATGATTTTGGGAATTTTTCATGCATTTTTGAAAGAAATAGTCAAGGTCATTCTGCTGAATACTGATCATTTAATTACTGTTAGTGTATGTTTGTTTTATTGTATTCCACCTTTAGCAAGGTTTTGTTTGTTGTTTTAAACAGGGTCTCACTTTGTAGTTCAGGGTGGCTCTGAATTCACTCTGTAGCCCAAGCATGCCTTGAACTCAGCAATCCTCCTGCCTCTGCCTCCTGAGTGTTGGGATTACAGGTGTGAGTCACCATACCCTGTGGTGTGTGGCACTGATTGCTGGTGGGCATGAGTCACCACACCTGGTATTGTTATATGTGGTTACTGGGGATCCAACCAGGGACCTTGTGCTTGCTAGGCAGGCGCTGGAACCACTGAGCTAAATCTCTAGCCCTAGCAAAGTTTAAATTTGCTTGTCATCTCAGTTTTTCATCTTTACCTATGAAAAGCAGTAAATTTTCAAACTTTTTTTTTGTTTTTTTTTTTGAGATAGGGTCTTTCTTTTGTACTTCAGGCAGGCCTTGAACTCACTGTAACCTAGTCTGGTCTTGAATCTGAAGTGATCCTCCTGCTTCATCCTCCAGAGTGCTGGGATTACAGGCATGAACCACCATACCCAGCTCAGATTCTTAAATGTATATGCACATTTAAAACTGTACTGTAACATGTAGTAAAATAGCTTTTCCACAAAGGGTTATACACTTAAAAGAATGGATATTTCTTATCTGTGGTGGAGGTTGGTGTTAGAGTAATAGAATTGTGTTACATTTAAAAATGAAGGGATTTTTTTTTCCACTGGTTTAATTATCTTTGACAGTTCCTCCCTAACACATATTAAAACTTAACTTGAGCAACTGGTTTTTGCAGTAAGTTTTCCTTATAAGCTTCTTAGGACTAAAAGGTGATTGCTTCCACCTCCCTTATTGGTTGCTGATTTCTTGGCAGTAAGTTCCAGATTAATTTTAGAAGTATTAACATGTTTATCCTGTGTAGGACCAATCTTATTTTAATCTGTGTCAAGTGAACTTCCATTAGTTTTTGGGCTTTGAGAGTTTGGAAACTTCATTTTCTGAGGTAGGTAGGATTTTGACTTTGCCATTTACTTGGTCTTAGTTTAAAGTTTCTGTGTATAAACAGAAAAATCCCAGTGATGTTCACTAGCCTTTTTTGGTTAGGATTGAAATAACCTATGAACAGTAAACTTTTTCTTGGGGGGGGGTGAACTGGGAACCTAGGCCTTAGCATTGAGCTAAATCATCAACCTCCCGTTTTTTTTGAGACAGGGTCTCGCTTTGTAGTTCAGGCTGGCTCTGAACTCACTACGTAGCCTAGGCAAGCTTCGAACTCAGCAATCCTCCTGTCTCTGCCTCCCGAGTGCTGGGATTATAGGCGTGAGCCACCACGCCCGGCAACCTCCCTTTTTAAAATATTTTATTTTGAGACAGAGTCTTACCCAGTTGCCTAGGTTAGGTGCTAACTTGTGATCCTCTTGGTTTAGCCTCCCAGAGAGCTGGAAACAATAAGCCTTTAAGTGAGAAAATACTAGTTTATATAAAAATTAAACCAAAAAAATCAGATTGTGGTATTAGAGTATAGATCAAGGTTGTAAACTCAACTTAGTATTACTAATGTGTGGAAATGTAGTATAATAAATCATGCATCATTAAAAACAATATTGTTGAAAGACTTTTTTGAGGTACTTAGAGTGGCTGTGTCACTGGCAGTTTGTAAGCTTTTCTTTGTAGATTTGAAAATGACGGCCATGAGAGAATAGTAGTGTACATCTGTAATTCCAGCTACTTGGAAGGCAGCTATGCTCACCACTATACCACCAACGCCGCACGCTTCCAGCTACTTGGGATGCTGAGACAGGAGGATTGTTGAGTTCAAGGCTGCTCTGGTAAATTTAGTGAGATCCTACCTTTAAAAAAAGAAAAAAAAATGAAAAGGGATAGGGATGTAGCTCGGTATAGAGCACTTGCTTACTGCACAGTCTTGAGTTCAAACCTCTGTATCTTTTATAAAAAAGAAGATGGCTGTCATTTGTTGTCTGCTCTGTTGTAGATATTATGATCCAGTGGTCATTAATCTTTTCCTTGACCCAGCAAAGAAGGTGATATTATTCTTATTTTGTAGTTGGTGGAAACAAAGCCCAAGTAGTAAGCACCTGTTTAAGTGGCACAGAGCCAAGTGACTTATTGATACTTGGAACTGAACCAGGTGTGTCTGTCTCCAGCCTAGCACTATCTGATGGAAATATAATATGAGCCACACAGGCATTTAAAAATTTTCTAATAGACACATTAGAAAAAATAATAGGTGGTTAATTTTAATATTTTAATTCAGTATATAAAAATATTAACTTCAACTTGTAAGATGAGAAATTAAGAATTTTGCATTCTTTTTTCATATGTCTTTAAAGTTTTCATGTTTCTAATGGCTAATATGGGATCTTACACCCTTATACAGTGGTCATAATTCTATTTTGCCTCTCCTAGATGTTTAAGTACTAAAGGAGAAAAAGGCTGTCAGTAACCTGTATTATGTATGCTTTTGAATTATTTAAGTTTACAGCAAACAATTATAGTCATTGTCTAGTTTAGTAAAATGGCTCATTAGAAAATGATGAAGTAGCTTTGTGATAATGCAGATAATTTGATTGTTTCCTGTATTTAGAAACTGCTTCTGAGCAGGAGGTAACAGTATACGTTAAAACAGAAAAGTAATATATAAGAAGCAAACACAGGTTTTAAAAAGTGTAGTTTTTGGCCAGGTGTTGGGATACCCATGTACTCACAGCACTCTGGAGGTTGAGGCAGAAGGATGGCTGCAAGTTCGAGTCCAGCTACACAGTGAGTTCAAGTGCAGCCTGAACTACAGCAAAAGAACAAAAAACAAAACAACAACAACAACAAAAACCAAAAAAGAAATGAAGTGGTACAGTTATTTTTAATAGTAAAGAACATAAGTTTCTGAGACTGATTTTAACCACAAAAAGGGAACAGAGAAAGTACAGTACATGGCTTTAAGGTAGATAAAAATTAAGTTTAGTGATCCTTGTCAAGAGTCTATTTTGTGCCAGCTGTTGTTAAGATGTTTAGAGGTTACAGTGAGAACTATAATCTGTGCTGAAGGGTTTCACCTTCAAGTGTTAAATTAGAATAATTCCACCTTGCTTTCCCCCTCATCTGTTTGACATTAAGAAAAATGGGAGGGAGTTGATGGGCAGAATCAAGCTATACATATATTTTTGGACATTTGACAGTGGGGACTGTTCATTTTAGATACTTGTGCCATAGCATTGTAAGATCTACTCTGTTTCAAACTTATTTGTACATACCATAGTTTGCAAACTTGGTGTGCTTTGTAAAGAACATATGGTATTGAGAGACCTGGTTGTGATGATCAGAGCTAGCTCTAAAATGCAATCCTTGTGACAGTTTGTATCTTCTCTTTCTGTTGCTACATTTTTATTTTGGATGAAAACATATTGATCATACTGTGAGTTTGATCTGTTTGGGTTTTTTTCCTTGTTTTTTTGAGACCAGGTCTTGCTTTGTCATTAGGTTAACCTTGATCCTGCTGCTTCAGGTTCTCAAGTGCTGGGATTACAGGTAGGTACTCCATGCCCTTTGATCTACATTTTTGACTATATTTTTTTTTGTAAAGTAACATGACTCTTTTAAGTATACTTAAATATATCAGTCTAGGATGCTATTGTATGTCTATAT
The DNA here is from genome assembly GCA_004025085.1 of Thryonomys swinderianus. Classification (NCBI taxonomy): domain Eukaryota; kingdom Metazoa; phylum Chordata; class Mammalia; order Rodentia; family Thryonomyidae; genus Thryonomys; species Thryonomys swinderianus. Next base: position 4,743 of record PVIC010039304.1, read on the forward strand.
TAAGCTGGATATAGATAGATGTGGATAGTTACGTGATTGTAAGACAGATGGATATATAGTGTGCCTAATCACTTAAATGAAAAACATAGCTGGTATTCTCCTTTATTTGGGTTGAGGAAAAGAGTAAAATTATTGCAAGATTGATGATTCCTTTTTTTTGGGTCAGGGAGCAGAGGGAATAATGAGAAATGAGTAGGTAACCACTATTTATTTACTAGAAAGCTCTTGAAGATCATGATTAATACTGCTTAAAAACAACCAGAAAGGGCCAGGGATGTAGATCATTTGGCATAGTGCCTGTTAGGCAAACTCAAGGGCCTGAGTTCAATTCCCAACACCCCCGCCATGAGAAAGCTCTTGAAGATAGTAATAAACATATATGTATATTATCTGTAGGGGCCAGGGATTTAGCTGAAGTGGTATTATGTCTGCCTTGGGAGCACAAGGGCCAGAGTTTGATCTGCAGTTCCACAAAACCAAACAAACCTGTGAATTATATTATCTGTAGTGTGCATGTCTAATTTAGTCAGGAAATGAGAAGGGAAATTGAGTTCTTCATTTTCCCTGAGGGTTGCAAAGTAGAATGAGAGAAAGAAGACCTGTCTTTCAGATTCTTACACCTTTTCTAAATCGTAATCTTGGAAACGATGTTGTGATACAACAGTAGTGGCTTCAAGATGAAGACTGTTGGATTAGGGACCAGCTCCGAGTGTGAGGCCCTTAGACTAGTCCCTCAATACCGGGAGCGGGTGGGAAGTAGACTACTGCCACTTTTCATGATCTGTAGAGCAGCTTCTTGGAAAGTTTGGCCCTGGACATTGAATATGATAGATGGCTTCTTTAAGTACAGTCTGTGTACTTAAATTGATTTCTTTTCATTTTTATGAAAGACTAGATGCAGTGTATGTGTATTACCTTTCCATTGCTGGGACAAACTATGTCAAGGATACATTAAACAATGAAAGGTTTATTTTGACATAATTTTCAGAGGTTTCAGTCCATGGTTTAGATACATCCTGGAGGACCATAGTAAGGAAAACTGCTTTAATCCCATATCAGGAGGCAAACAGAGCAAAAGACAAAGAGCCAGAGAAGAAGGGGCCAGGGCCCAGATAAAGTCCCCCAGGTCATATGCCCATGATCCACCCAGATACTGGACACCCAGAAGTGTGCATTATTAATCTCCTAGTTTCTTTGAAGTCAATCAAGATTAACCATCACAGTATGGAATTGCATTCTAATTGTCCAGTTGTTTGTGAAGCAGCCAGTTTAACTGTATCTTAATATAGAAAAGAGAAATACAGATTGAAAGTTGATACTTAAAAGTCTTCCCTAAGTGTGATTAGGATAAAGAGTGCCTATTTCCCCAGAAGATAATGCCACAAATTTTTACTGAGGGTAAAAATACAGATACCGGTATGCACTAGACAAACATTTTGAAGGGAATTGAGAGCTAGCTGTTTTATGTGAATGAAATTATCTGAACCACATGGAATTCTTGGGTAAGAAAGTTGAAATATAAAAAAGGGGATTCATTTTTATACTAGTTTCTTTATGTGGACTATTTTTCATTGGAAAAAATACATTTACAAAACTAGAATACTATGAGTACATTTATAGTTTAGGAAACATGAACTATACAGGAATCTGAGAACTATTTCTAGGGTATAGGATTTTATTAAACAGATTGAAGTCTTAGATAAATGAAGTTTATGAGCTATTGTGGTGTATTAGTGATTCTTAAAGGGTGGGCATAACTAAACCTAAAAATAGATGGAGGCTTATCTGTACATTTGAACTTGTGGAACAGCTGGAGTGGGTCTCAACTCTTTTCTGCTCCCAGCTGAATAATTCTTTCTGTTACATTGTATTGAGAAGACTTCACAGCTCTCATGACATGTTTAAGAAAGGGGCTTGAATTACATCATAGGGAGTGAAATAAATGCAGAGGGACATTAAGTAATTTCTGACACTTCCAAAATAGACGCAGTAGTTGGTTGAAGAGGTTGCAAGAGATTACCAAATATTTTTTTTTTTTTTTTTTTTTTTTTTTTGAGACAGGGTCTCACTTTGTAATTCAGGCTGGCCCTGAGCTCACTGTGTAGCCCAGGCAAGCCTTGAACGCCATCATGCCCGGCACTGTGGTATGTAGTATTGATTGCTGGTGGGCGTGAGTCACCACGCCCAGCATTCTGTGTGGTCACCGGGATTGAATTTAGGATGTTGCACTTGTGAGGCAGGCGCCGGAACCACTGAGGTAAATCTCCAACCCAAGATTACCAAATGTTTTGATAGCGGGTTATTGTATGAATGCACAACTCTGTCTTCATACTAGTTGCTTTTATTTTGTTTGTTGGCTCGTTTTTGTCTTTCTCCTTTTCAATCTAAAATTCATTCTCATTGAAGCTTTCATAATGTTATTGAAAGAGGTAAAGGGCCCTCCTCCTGTGTTAATGAGTGACACTGCCTACAGGCCCAAGATGACAAAAGAGATTTTTTAGTTTATAATCTTACCATGTTTCAATTTTGAAGTAAAAGTTTTTCAGTTGTTACTTTAGAAGTTTGTATGCATTCTGAAAAACTGAATTTTCCCAGTTGCATAAAGACCATTTGGTTTAGTAATATTACTATTTCTGTTCCATAGTGGAGGTCTTTACTTTACTTTCCATATAGCCAGTTCCTGAAAAACATTACCTGACACTGAAGTGGATGTTCCAGTATGTCAGAAGTCTGGAGGGAAGTCTGTTTTCAGTTTTCAGTAAAAATTAGAGGACTGATGTGAATAGCACTGATAATGGGCACTGTCACAGTTTCTACCTGCAAATGTTTTATCTTGAATATTTGAATGACTACTCTGTGCTAGAATAAGGGTAGCCCTTTTTTTTGTTTGTTTTTATGGTACTGGGGTTGAACTCAGGACCTTGCACTTGCCAGGCAGGCACAGCAGCGCTGAGCTACATTCCAGCCCTTTGTAGGGCTTTGTATTAGTTGGGGCAGCAAAATTTTCTTGAGCAAGTGAGGTTATGGTTTTTAGACATAGAACCCCCTACCAAGTACTTAGAAGCAAGATTGGTTTAAAAAAGCCTGATAATCAAATCACAAAATACTGTTTTGTGTGAAGAAAGAAAATAAGAGTTGTATCTATAAACTTAACTTTCTAATAATAGTATTTGAAAATTTTTATAATAGAATCTCCAGGGTACTCTGAATGCTGGCAACATTGGAATACTGGCTCATCCCATAGTACTTAGAGTAGGATAATGATTGGATCAATATATAATTTCCACTTTTGGCTTTCTTTTTTTTAGATAGGGTCTTATTGTGTTCAGGCTGGCCTTGAACTTACTATGTAGCCCAGGATGGCCTCAAACTCCAGGTGATCCTCCTACTTCTTTCTTCCTGCTGAGAAAAGTCCTGAGTAAGTCCTAAGTGAGAGAATACAGGCATGCACTACCACACTCAGTGACTTTTAGCCCTTAAGTGCTTTAAGATTCTAACTAGAATAGTCTGTGTTGGTTTAGTGAGTGCTGACAAACAGGTTTTCCTATTAATAGTCCAAATGTTAAGTTTCAGTGTAGCATAAAGACTTTGAAAAAACCAGCGCTAATTAACCCAGCTTAGTTTATGAGACTAGAAATTAATCATTTATAAGTGTATAAATGAGGCTTTATTGTTAAGGAAATTCTGAGATTTTAGACAAGGCTCATCCGAAATGAAAATAGGTAAAAATCTAAGAGTGTGTGTATACACATTCCATAAAATACTGAAATGGCACAATCTGTGTTGTCACCTTTTTATTAGTATAACAGAATGTTTGAAATAATTAACTTTAAGAGAGAAGGTTTATTTTGGTTTAAAGTCTTTGAAGTTTCACTCCATGATGAATTGATTCCCATCTTGAGAGTGTGGGGCCGGGCAAAGTTGCTTATTTCACGGGCCAGAAGACAAAAGGGAAGAGGAGGACCTGGGGTTCTGTAGTCTCATTCAAGGGTTCAAACCTGGTGGTGATTTAAAGCTCTTTTGCGAGCTCCCACCTCTCAAAAGAGTTTATGTTGAGAAAAAAGTAAAGGAAAAAAAATGTTTATATTTCTCAGTGCCACTCAGAGAAAATGTGATGGATTAATGGTACGTGATGGCTGTTGAGATCAGTCTAGCACAGCTTCTTTTTGGTTGTTTTATTCTGTCATTTAAAATCCTAAGTAGTGGGAGATTTTAGCCGCTCACCTATCTCTTCACCTAAATTTAGTTTATTTTGTTTTGTTTTGCTTTATTTGAGACGGAATGTCACTGTGTAGTACAGGATGGCCTCAAACTCAAGGATTCTCCTGTCTCAGATTCTTCAAGTGCTAGGATTGTAGGCATATAAGGCCACTTGAGGCTAATGCCAACAGATGTTTTTAAAAGATGGTGCACCAAATTTGTCTATTTTCTGATCTTTTCCTCTCTTTGATAAATATCTCAGAAAAATTTCTTCAACATTATGTGCCACCAGTTGTATATAGTTATGTTGCCTAGAATTTTTGGTTCTGCATTTTTGAAGTCCTGTTTCAATATAGTCTGCTTAGGGGTTGGAGATTTAGCTCAGTGGTTCTGGCGCCTACCTAGCGAGTGCAGGGTCCCTGGTTTGATCCCTGGTAACCACATACAACAATACCGGGTGTGGTGACTCATGCCCACCAGCAATTAGTTAGTACCACATAGCACAGTGCTGGGCTTGGTGGCTTATGCCTGCAATCCCAGCACTCAGGAGGCAGAGGCAGGAGAATTGCTGAGTTTGAGGCTTTCCTGGGCTACCTAGTGAGCTCAGGGCCAGTCTGAAGTACAAAGCGAGACCCTGTCTCAAAAAAACAAAACAAAACAAAAAACTTATATGTATATGTATGTATATATATAGTCTGCTTAGTGTTGGCTTCCAGTTTAGGGGTTAAAACCACAGTTACTAATACCTTAATTTTGGAAATGGCCTATATGCCCATGGACAGGTGAATGCATAGAAAAAGAACGGTATTTATACATGGTGGTATATCACTGTGCCAGAGAGAAGGATAAACAAGCCATTCGTAGGATTATGATAAATCAAGAGCAAAAAAAAAGTAAGATAATAAGAGCTACGGAGGTAACTTGTAAAAGTGGAGGAGACCAAGAGATGGAAGGGAAAGGGATGAAAAAATAATTAAGATATGTTACAGACATGTGCCAACTCCCCATAAGGAATGTAATTATGTACTGTAGACATGTACTAATAAAAAAATTAAAAACTGAAAAAAAAATGGGACAAGCAAGATAGGTGCTATGGTGCACACCTGTAATCCCAGCTAATTGGGGGCTTGTATAGGAGTATCACGATGTCAGAGCTAGCCTAGGCAACATAGTGAGACCCCATCACAAACATAAAACCTGAGAAGTAATTTTGTCAAATGTGTTCATTTTATGAGGTACAATAGAAAAATACAGTGAATATTGAAATTAAAACATTATTACAATAAAAATACACTATCATTAATCCCTTTCAAAAGACTATCCCTTGCTTTAAACGTACTTACACCATTTTTCTTGCCACTTTCTTTGGCAGCTTTGAAAATCTGTTTTTTTTTTGTTTTGTTTTGTTTTTGTTTTTTGAGACAGGTCTCACTTTGTAGTTCAGGCTGGCCCTGAGCTCACTGTGTAGCCCAGGCAAGGCTCAAACTCAGCAATCCTCCTTTCTCTGCCTCCCGAGTCCTGGGATTACAGGCGTGAGCCACCACGCTGGGCACTGTGGAATGTGGTGCTGATTGCTGGTTGATTGCTGGTGGGTGTGAGTCCAGCATTGTTGTATGTGGTTACCGGGATCGAACTTAGGACCTTGCGTTTGCGAGGCAGGCGCCGGAGCCTCTGAGCTAAATCTCTGGCCCCCTGAAAATCTGTTTTTGTGAGATTCTTTTTTTTTTTTTTTGAGACAGGGTCTCACTTTGTAGTTCAGACTGACCCTGAGCTCACTATGTAGCCCAGGCAAGCCTTGAACTCAGCAATCCTCCTGTCTCTGCCTCCCGAGTGCTGGGATGACAGGCGTGAGCCACCACACCCCGGCACCATGGTATGTGGCATTGACTCCTGGTGGGCGTGAGTCACCATGCCCAGCATTGTATGTGGTTACTGGGGATCGAACTCAGGACCTTGCACTTGCGAGGCAGGCACCAGAATACTGAGCTACATCTCTGGCTTTGTGAGATTCTTTACTTGCTCTGTCATGGGTACCTTGATTTTCTGAACCAATTTGAAACATTTACTTTTCATGGTCATTTTGACTGGGGAAGAGCCAGAAGTTGCATGGAGCAGACCTCTTCAATAAAGTGAACGAGGACACAGCATGTTTTATAAGCCTGCCTTTTGGGTGGTGCTCGGTAGCAGTGTTTGCTGTACTTCTGATCCTGCCTCAGAAGAGGACTTCAAGAATTGCTTCGGAAAGTGGCAAGAATGATGAGATTAGTGTGTATGAGGCATAAGCATGGGGCTGTCTTTTAAGGGAGATAAATGATAATGTGTCTTGTACTGTAGTAAATTTTAAAAATTAAACTCATTGTATATTTTGATTAGCCCCTGTGTGCACAAGGGACTTGAAAGCTAAAGACAGAAATCTGATGACTAGTTATAGTAGAAATAATGTATGAAGACCTATGTTTGACTCTAGAGAAGTAATGTAGTTGTATGGAAGGTCTTAGTTTAAATAGAGCATTCATTGATCATAGTAAGCTTATGTTAGTCTTGGATGACATAGTTGTCAGAACTGCTAAATTGATCTTGAATTGCCATAACAAAAGTATAATGTCAGAAGAACCAGACACTGAGTAAAAAGTTTGGCATAGGGGAAGACCGCATCAGAAGATTTGGAATATGAAAGTGTTAGTTTTAGATCCTGTTTTTTGAGGAGTGCTGACAAATGTACCGTTCAACTTAGACTCTTAAGGACTGTTTGAAACCAGAAGCTCTAGGCTGCTTCTTCAGGTGCTCATTAAAATGACTTTCCAGTACTATTGCTGGCCACATGAACAGGTCTAACATAAAATAGGCCTGGCCTTTTTTATTTTCCTTAACGGAAGTTTGTTGCTTTCTGTACTGCATCAGTGTTGTTACCACCTTTCTTTTTCGTAGAGGTGTGATGAGACATCACTGGGCACCCTTCTTCAAAGCTGGTAATATTAAAAGTTGTTTGTTAGGCTTCATGTGGAGTTGAGCCTCCCAGCCTTAGTAACAGCAGTAATGTAAAGTGTTTCTTTACATTATTGGCACAACTGCTGGCAAAACAAAAAACAACCCTATCTGAGATGGGCTTGGGAGAACCGTCTGGGTCTTTTCTGCAAGTCACTTACATTTTTGCCTTACCTTTTCTGTTCCCATCTGGGAAGGAAGAAAATTAATCTTTATCGAACACCTCTGATAAGCCAAAGACCAGATGTTTATAGTATAAATCTTATATTCTTTTCCTGCTATAACAGTCTTCTTACCACACTTAGAGCTTTTGGAACTGCAGTTTGAATTTAATCTGCGCCCACCTCCCAACTGGGAATTGAACCTAAGTCTTTTGCACTGAACTACATCCCCATTCATTTTTTAAAAATTTTACTTTGAAAAAAAAAATTTTACTTTGAGATGGGATCTGAGTTAATAAATGCTCAGGCTGCACTTTTAACTAACAGCCCATCTACCTCAATCTCCCAGAGTGCTGGAATTATAGGCATGCACCATGCCTGGCCTTGAATTTATTTGCTTTTTGTTTTGTTTTGTTTTTGTACCAGAGATTGAGCTCTGAACCTCGTGCTGGCTAGGTAGGTGCTGTGCTGCTCAGCTAAGTCCCCAGCCCCTGGTTTTGAATTTGAAATCTCAACTCAGAAGATCTTGTAGGACTTTTGCTTTATGATCACAGAAGGCGAATTATGTTCTGTCCTCTTTAGGATGTCTAGTCATCATGGTTTTCTCCCTATTTGTTTACTTTTATGCCTTTTAGACCCTTAATTTGTATTTTCTCCTACTTGTTTTTTTCAGTTTCTAACCTGGAATCGTGCTTCTCTGGCAGTTCTCAATAAACCTCCCTGTCCTTTTTTCCCTTTATATTCCATCTGGGAGTTGTTTTTCAGTTTGACAACCTAGATGCAGCATGGTAGATAATTCCCTAAACTGCTTTCTAAAATATTGTTTTCATTGGAGGCTGACTTTCTTGGTTGAACATCTACCAGTAAAGTGCTCTTTGTTGACAGATTTGGTGCTAAGTTTCCCAGGAAAATAGCAACCTTTCATTGCTCCTCAGTACATTTAGGACTTAGTTTTGGTGCTTAAGTATGCACAAAATTGGCAGTGTCATAAGTGCCACAAAGCCATAGATTGTACAGCCAGCTACCCACCAACACTCAAACAAACCACTGTGTGTGCAGAGGGGTAGAAGGGAATACAGGCATGACTAGATATTACAGGCGGCCTCTGGTTGTGGATCCTGGCACTAAGAAGTGTATCCTGGGGAGATCTGAATTCAGTAGGGCAGGAAATTGATTACAGGTTTGCAATGATTTGTGACATTAAGGAGTATCCTTAGTTCTCAGAAATAGGTTTGTTTTATATCTTTTGAATATTTAATTGGTATTTCTAGCCTTACAGGATTTTAAGTGACATATACAGATTATGCATGTTTATAAAGGATTATTAATTTTTTTTTTTTGAAACAGGTCTTGCTTTGTAGTTCAGGCTGGCTCTGAGCTCACTATGTAGCCCAGGCAAGCTTCCAACTCAGCAATCCTCCTGTCTCTGCCTCCCAAGTGCTGGGATTACAGGCATGAGCTACCACGCCCGGCACTGTGGTATGCAGTATTGATTGTTGGTGGGTGTGAGTCTCCATGCCCAGCATTGTATGTGGTTTCCGGGGATCGAACTCAGGACCTTGTGCTTGGGAGGCAGGCGCCGGAAACACTGAGCTAACCCTCCGGCCCGACTATTGATATTTTAATACATGTGTACATCGTATAAAGTTCAACTTGGGTTAGTGGATCTCTTCAAACATCATTTCTTTGTAGTGAAACAATTCAAAATGCTTTCTTCTAGTTTTTGACATATGCGATATTTTATCATTACCTGTAGTTATTCTGCTGTGCAGTAGGACCCTAGAGCTTGCTTTTCTTATCTAACTACCTATATTTTGACAAACTGTTCCTTTGTCATTCCTTTGACAGCCTCTGGTAACTAGTATTTTACTCTCTCCTTATGAGATTATGATATTAACCTTTTGAGATCCACATAGGAATTGAAGTTATGTGGTGTTTAGTGTTTTGTTTTGGTGTTTCCCCAACCTTTATCCTGCATTTTACCCTGAAGTGGAAATAATTGAATGTAGTATGTGTTACTTTGTTCTCTTTGCCTGTTTAGGTCTGTGAAATACAAACTTTGATTAATTTGGCAAAATTTCTGATGCAGAAGCGAACTGACTGAATAATTTCATTTATTTGTATATCTTTTGAACTAAATTTTGGTATTTAATAAAGTCTTATAATTTGTAAAGTATTATTTGGATCCTGTAATTTAAATTTATATTTTAGAGGCACATTAAAGTTTGTCCTTAATAAAAGAATTAGTATAGTGAACAAATTTCATATTTTAATCATTGTAATGGATCAGATACAACTTTTTGCCATTGTTTTGTTGGCCCCTACTTTTTAGTTACTATCTTCATTAAAGTAGTATTTAAATATCCAAGTTTGTTAACTTTTTTTTTTTTTTTCTTTTTCTTTTTTGAGACAGGGTCTCGCGTTGTAGTTCAGGCTGGCCCTGAGCTCACTATGTAAGCCCAGGCAAGCTGCTGCGAACTCAGCAATCCTCCTGTCTCTGCCTCCCGAGTGCTGGGATTACAGGCCTGAGCTACCACGTCCGGCATTGTGGTACGCGGTGTTGATTGTTGGTGGGCGTGTCTCCACACCCAGCATTATATGTGGTTACTGGGGATCGAACTCAGGACCTTGTGCTTGTGAGGCAGGCGCCGGAACCACTGAGCTAACCCTCCGGCCCTTTTTTTTTCTTTTGAGATAGGATCTTGCTTTGTAGTTCAGACTGGCTCTGAACTCACTATGTAGCCCAGGCTTGTCTCAAGCTCACAGCAATCCTCGTGCCTCTGCAAGTTTGTTAACTTTTCACTAAATTATCTTTTCTGAGTAGTTATAAATTAGTTAGTATTGTAAGTTGTATTGAATTGGCTGATATTCTTTGTTCTTCAATTGCTGAGAGAGAGAGATTATGTGTCTCAGAATCTTTCCCTTTGGAAATATGAGTGGAGCTGTTGGTGGTTTGTTTCTTAGAGACATATACTTCAGTGAACCAATCACCTATATAGTTAGGCTGTTTTGGAGTTCTTTGTCATTGCTGCTCCTCCCTCCCTCTCTCCCTCTGTACTTCCCTTCCTCTCTCCCTCTGCATCCCTCCCCCATTGAACTCAGGACTTTGTGCTTGTGAGGCAGGCAGTGGGCAACTGAGCTAAAAATTCCCAGTTCCTTGCTGCTGTTGTGCTTGAAGTGATTTGTAGTGTTTTGCTTTTTATCTTACTTTAACATGTCAGTTACTGTTTATCCAGCCATCTCATCCTAACTTACCTTACATAGAACAACTAGCATTTCAGTGCCTATGTGTACACCAAGTATCATGCGTGATGGTTTTACATACATTAACATTATTAAAATTGTGAGAAATACTGTTTTTATCCTCATGTTTTATAGGTGTAGAAATTAATTCTTTGAGGATTCAAATAACTTGCATTAGAATTTATAAAAAGCCCAGATTCAAATCACAGGTGCATTCAGAGCTTGTTTTTTATTTATTTTATTTTTTTGGAAACAGGGTCTCGCTTTGTAGCTCAGGCTGGCCCTGAGCCCACTAGGTAGCCCAGGCAAACGTTGAACTCATCAATCCTCCTGCCTCTGCCTCCTGAGTGCTGGGATTATAATAGGCATGAACCACCACACTGGCATTGTGGTTGGTAGGTAGTACTTATTGCTGGTGGGTGTGAGTTACCATGTCCGGTATTGTATGTGGTTACTGGGGATCGAACCAAGGACCTGTGCTTTCCAGGTAGGCACCGGATCCACTGAGCTAATAAATTTCTGGCCCAAAACTTTTTTTTTTTGAGACAGGGTCTCGTTTTGTAGTTGAGGCTGGTCCTGAGCTCACTATATAGCCCAGGCAAGCCTCAAACTTAGCAATTCTTCTGCCTCTGCCTCCCAGGTGTTGAGATTATTGGCATGAGCCACCAGGCCCGGCATTGTGGTATGTGGTACTGATTGCTGGTGGGTGTCAGTCACCACACCTGGTATTGTGGTATGTGGTTACCCGGGATCGATTGAGGGATTTTGTGCTTGCTAGGCAGGTACTGGAACCATGCAGCTAAATCTCTGGCTCAAGAACTTGTATTTTTAAGTTTGCTATTTGTAACAGGCCCAGGTCAAATCTATTATCATCATTTTTCTTTTTTCTTATTTAGCTGGTAGGTACTTACTCTTTTTTCTATTTTTTATTTTTTGCCATACTGGGAAGTGAACTTGGGCCCTTGTGCATCCAAGGTTGGCACAGTATCACTTGAGCTAAATCCCTAGCCCCAGTACTTACTCTTTTTAAGAGGCTTCTTTGAGTGACACTGAGGAGTAAAGGTTATAACTTTTGAGTGTTGGGGAGGAGGGGTCACTGCTAGATTGTCATTTTGGGTAATCAAATGACCATAAATGTATCATTAATTCTTGGGCATTCACATTGGTATAGAGTAGCATGCCTAGTGTAGGACAATCAGTGTGCCTGGAAGCATGGTCTGTTACAAATTGAAGAACCTGGTATATCTGGAAAAATCTAAAAGTACCTCTTTGCTTATGCCCATGCAGTAATTAAGGTCATAGTCTGGGAGTCGGACTCTGCATTTATGTTTTAGATTGACTTGTTCTTAGGTCCAGCAGATTGTTTAACCTTCCCGAACACCAGTCTACTTATGTTTAAAACAAGGGTAATATTAGCATCTTCCTTAAAGGTGCTAATTGTAAGGATGATGGTATTATAAGGATGCAGTAGGACATTGTGAAGTACTTAGCAGACTGTCTTACACACAGTAGCCTCAAATGTTGTTTTACTAGGCTAATAGGGAAATTTCAGTAGTATAGCTTGTGTGACATTTTTAAGGTAGTCGGATGAGCTCCTGGTTACTTTGTACCTTACTGTTAAATTGACTTGAATTGGTGGTCCTGTTACTTGAAGACTTTTTTTTTTTTTTTTGAGACAGGGTCTTGCTTTGTAGTTCAGGCTGGCCCTGAGCTCACTATGTAGTCCAGGCAAGCCTGGAACTCAGCAATCCTCCTGTCTCTGCCTCCCGAGTGCTGGGATTACAGGTGTGAGCCACCACGCCCGGCACTGCTGTATGTGGTTTCGATTGCTGGTGGGTGTGAGTCTCCACACCCAGCATTGTA
>PVIC010039305.1:0-17170 GCA_004025085.1 Thryonomys swinderianus
GAGGCTTGCCTGGACTACGTAGTGAGCTCAGGGCCAGCCTGAACTACAAAGTGAGACCCTGTCTCAAAATAAATAAATAAATAAATAAAATAGAATAAAAGTAGTAAATAAATCAGTACATTTTAAAAATCGCTTCCCAAAGCTCTTGTTGTTCTGAGAAGGGGCAAACAGCACTGGCTCTAAAGCATTTAGCTCATGGCATTTTGTGATTTGGTCAACACTTACAAAACTATGTATCACTTCTTGAACTTTCACCTTGTGCTAATGCTGTACAGAGAGAATCAAGTTTAATCTTTTCTGTAGGAGACATCGTTTCCCCATTCCCCAAACAAGAAGACTTGAGGTGCAGAAAGTCTCAGTTCCTTCCTTGAAGTTATGATGTTAATAATAATGACATCTTTAACATGCAGATATGCATTATGTGTTGTAAGCTTGGAGTTAACATCTTCCTTGGGTCAATTGTAATAAAAAGCATCTGGTGACAAATACTAACACACCTGTTTCATTGACAAGCTCTCTGAAATTCGGAGACTTGAAATACATGTCCCCATCACTTAGCAAATAAGTGGTAAATCAGAAACTCAAACCATTGCTATGTTGATCCCAAACTGGGTCCTCAATCCCAATGGGTATTGTCTCTGGCTGTTCCTGCCAGAAATCCCAAACACCTACCAAGCTGCAGTCTCTAGGAAGAGAAGGACTACCTTTTTGTCAGGACTGTTTCTCCTGAAAAAACACAAGTGTTGTAAGAACAGCAGCCTTTGTCCCAAACACAAGAAACAGTGCTCATCTTTGAAGAATTGAAACATTGAGTTCAGTAGCCAGCGTCCTACTTGTCATGTGGTTGGTATCCATGGTACCTGTCCCCCTTCCACAGCGTCGACTGCTTTAATGTTCAGGGGTCTTCAGGGAGCTGAATTTTTTAAATAATATTTAGTATTCACAGAAAATGAAGAATTCCAAAAACCAATACATTTGCCTTAATGATACAAGTCAAATGCTTTTCTGGAACTATTGTCAAAACAAGAGCTTTTATCTAAATTTCACTGGAACTGGGCAGGGTGGTTTATGCCTAGAATCCCAGCACTCTAGAAGGCTGAGGCAGGCAGGAAGACTGCAAATTTGATCATTTGTCTAAACAAACAAACAACTAAAACAAACAAACAAAAAAAACCCCAAATGGCTAAGGATGTAGCTCATCATGAAGGCCCTGAGTTCAATCCCCAGCAACACCAAAACAAACAAATCAACAAACAAAGCAAAATCTCACTGGAGAAATTCCTGATGTGAAGGAAATTGCCCCATGCTTCCCCATCCACACCTTTAAATTGCTCATACTTCGGCATTGTTTTTAATTCTCAAATCAAAAAAGTTTTAACATTACACAAAGGAAACAGGAATACCATCTTTGCCTTAATTCAGAAGCTGCTCTGATCAGGCCAGACAGACATCTTGACCTTGTTCTAACTTTAACTTTCAGGGCAAACTCAAATCTGATTTAATTACACGGAGACCCTTGTAAATAGGCACCTAACAACATTATGATGAATTTGGGTTATGTCAAATAAGAACCTTAAATCTATAGGTTCCAGGAAGCAAGAGAGGGTGATGTAATAAACTCCCTGAGCCATGGGTGTTTTCTCTTTAGTATCTAATTCAAAGAGCAATTTCTGCTATGGCTGAGTGCCAGATTCTAATTGTTCTCTATTTTTAAAATTACAAGTTCATTTAGGGATAGAGTTATTGACTAGTATTTCCACAAACTGATGGTGCTTAGATATACACACCCTTCTAGATAAGTCTTTACAGACACAGTGCTATTTTTCCCTATCAGACTCTTGGTTAATGGCAAAATAGCCAGCAGCCTGATCCAGCTGGAACTTAAGGTGTTTTCTTGGATTCCTCCTTATCTCCTATGTACAGTACAGCTCATAAACCTATATCGTCTTCTACCGCAATTTCCATGTTTTCTTACTATTTCGAACCTACCATGATCCTCAGGGATAACCGACCTCATCTCCTAACTGGGACCTCTTGACTTCAACCTTCCAACACAAGGTCCAGAAAGAAAAGAGTTCCTCCATCCATGGAGATCCCAGGTATTTTGAGAATCTGCTAGGGAAGAGTAAGAGCCACAGGTATGATGTACCTTCTCTGCACCAGGCTCTGTACACAGGGAACTTAATGTATTATCTCATTCAACCATCTGAAATCTTCTTGGGGAGGATGTTTCCGGGATCTCACCTTTACAGATGAATGATGTAAGTCATGGAAAGGTGATGTAAATTGTTCGACATGAATGACATGTAAGCGCATCAAGGCTCAACCTGGGTGGTCATCCGGGGTCCTTGACTACAGTTCAATTCCTCCTCACCAAGTATTGAGTTGAGTCAGCCTGTCCTGGAGACCCAGCTCTCAACTGTAACTCAACAGAAGCAATTTTAATTTCTGAATCTTGGTTTCCTAATTTATAAGATGATCATGATTATATGCATGTCAGGCACTAGTCACTAGGATTAAATGAGCTAATGTGTATAAAAATCTGTAGTGCTGGGGCACACATAAGGTTTGCTTAAAAACAAATATTTAAAAAAATAACCTGGCAGTGCTTTGCCTCTCCCTTTAAAATAAGATCCAAGTCCAGCGCTCCCAATAAGTAAAAGATCATTATTTGAGTATCTGTGAGCACTACACATTGTCACATCCAAGCAGAAAAGTGCTGGGGTGAATGCCATGCTCATCAAAGGAGACAGGTATTCAAAACACTTTTTGACTCTTTAATCTTCCCCCCTACGAAATATGGCCTTTCTACATTAAAAAAGAAAAATCATTAATGAAAGTAGTCTATGAAAAATATCTCTTTCTATCAGCTCTCCAATCACTGCATTTATCCTAATGTCTTTGCTTGAATTTTCTAGACCACAGCCTACAATGCAAAGTAACTGGCCCTCTTTGTTCTAACAGTGCGTCTAGATGTTGGGGTTTCTTATAGGCAATTTAAAGATGGCAAATGATGATGGAACGTTCAATCACACACTGAACTGCCCTCCTGGAGTGAAATATACTACACAGTGCTTAACTGTTTCCCTGCTGGTGTATATCAAGGAGGCATTATTGCCTCTGGTTCAGAACAAGCAACAGAAGGCAGGCTGCAAAGATTAAGGTTTCCTGCCGCCTCGAGGAGCGGTGGGATCAGTTTACCTTTTGATGGGTTATTTTGTGCATCAATTAACAGGGTCACTATACACCCTTTCTACACAGAGCAATCTGCCAGCTGTTGTAGTGGCAAAGTGAACACAATAGCTGCTCCTGGCTCACCTGGACTGAGTCCAGCTGTCCCTTTAGAGAAGTGGGAATAAGTGTTGGTGGAAAAGGAGGGGAGAGTCAGGTAAATGCCTTCTTACTTTACATAATTTCTGGGAAGGGAATATAATTGTGGCCACCCTGAATGCCACTAGCATCCACGAGGCTGTAACCCTCTTAATTCTGACCTTCCTAGCTTTGCATCTGTTTCCCCCAAATCTCCCATCTGTTCCCTTGTGAGCCCTTCAATCTGTTACTCCACCCCAAAGGTAATCTTCAGGGATGCCCCACAAACTTTAAACATTGGCTGGATGTATGAGTCTATTTCTGATTCATTTGTTTTTCATTAATTTATCTTTAGAACAAAATTTTAATCCTGCAGTGTGTTGTTCTTATTGAGGAAAGGACACAATGAGGGAAGAATCACTTATTGGAGCTCAGCATACTGAAGGCCACTTGTGAGTGGAACCAAGATTTCTTACTTACCTCCTGTCTTTTTAGGGGTAGGTTAGCAGGTGATCCAATTCAACAATTGTCCATCTCCAAAACATGAGTGGGCCCAGGAAAGAATGGGGAACCAGAACCCTAGTATGTCTTTGGTTCTGGAGACACAAGGATGGGTCCGTTCATGCCCTTGGTTTCAAATAGCTCACAGTCCCCTAGTGTGTGTTGCTCTCTAAACAAGGTGCAGAGAGGTCTGTAGGGAGAAGAAATCCCCAACGATGCCAAACACATTTGAGTGCAACTCCTCTTTCTTGAAAGGTGCAATTAAGAATTACATGATGGGAATCAGCAACGAAACAGCAAGGAGAAATTGACTGTGGGCCAAGTAAAAACGGGTTATCCTAGAGCGGTTGTCATTCCCCTAACGCTAGAGTGACAAGGTTAGAATGAGGGACATTTTGATGGGTAGAAAATCGAGATGAATTAGAGAACACAGATACAGAACTCAAGGAGATTGCTGGAGAGAGGAAAAAGTAACTGGATCAGACTTGGAGAAAAGAAAAGTCAGATTTCAAACAAGCATGAATTTCCTGGCAGTAAATGCAATCTCTTCTTCACGTGAATTAGAGAAACAGAGACAGCCAGTGAACCTGCTCATTGTTTTATTGGGAGCCGGACTGGCTTTGAAATCTGAGGCAGTCGAATGAAAGGCAATCATTGTTATTCAAGGTAATTTTATTTGCGGTGGCCTAGGATGGATACTTGGCTCAGGATATTTCAAGTCATTCCACCAGACGGGGGCTTCAGGGCAGGCTCGGTAGCAGACAGCCGAGTGGGTCACAGCATCGTCAGTCCAGATAACTGGAACAAGGATCCCAAGGAGAAAGGTCCTTTCTATACACAAAGTCCACATACCTCGGGTCTCAGTGCAAGTGAAATATTTGAGATGGGTCCAAAATAGAACAGATATACTTAAGGGAAGGAGCAGAGGCAGAAGGCCAGAGACAGCATCACCTTCCAGGAACAAGGGGGAGAGCAAGAGCAGATTTCATAATGAGAGTTTTCCAAAGATCGTGAAGAGTTGGAACCCACATCAGTGAAGAGTCGGAACCCACATCAGTAGAGTACCTACTGGTGCCTCTGTGACAGGGAATCTGCTGAGGATTATTTCAAGGGCAAAGCATGGTCAGTGTCATCAGAGGCGACTCCTAAAGGGACACAGCGAGGACACAGAGCGTGACGTGAGGGGCTGTCGTCCCTTGATACCCCACATGGTTATGGGAGTAACACATGGGAGGCTGGAAGAGGGCCTCGGAGATGGCGATGGGGGACGGAACAAACACTGACCTCGATTCATTCAGGCTTAGATTTGATCTCCATCTTGTATAAAGAAAATGGTAGTGGGTAAGTTGGGGGGTGACAGTGCCTTCATCACTGAATAGTGTGAGGATGATTTTGAAATCATAAAGATGGATCCTTCGCGTATGGGGAGTAACCACACCTGTCACTTGACACTACCGAGACTGGACTCTTTGCTGGCTCACACATATTCCTGTTCCCTTACATGGCAGCTATTGTCTAGACTTCAGACTCTGCGCTCCAGTTTCCTCCAGTGTCTTCACCACCACAGTGCTGCCAATGAAAACAGTAGCTAAACATTTCTGATCAGTACACGTCAGTCATTCGACATGCTCTTAGACATGCTCGGTTATCTCATTGAGATTCCAGAAATCATGCTATGGAGTAGGTGTATACTATTGGGATTTTTCTATTTTTTTTTCAGATGTAAAAATCAAAAGTAAAGGGAGAAACATGGGCTTGACCAAAGCCACCAATCCAGTTCCCGACTGTTTCTGAGCATGCTCTGAGACCGACGCGTTCACCAGGGTCCCTGCGCTGTCGGAGGTCCCCGCTTGTCCCCTTTCCACACGGCCCAGTGTCCAGCGGGACGGCTCTGCCTGCAGGGTGAGCTGAGGAGCCCCGCGACCGAAGGCTGCTGCGTAAAGCTCAGGGCTGTGTCCCAGAAGCCAAAACCATAGCTCCACAGCCATTGGGCTGAGACCGGGCAGAGTGATTAGAGAAAGCGCGGGGGATAATTCCTTCTAGGAAAGAGCTTTTTGCTCTGCGATTCATTAAAGACTCCCCCCTTCTCCAAGCAGCATCTCGCTGAGGTGCCAGAGGCTCATTTTCACAGCAGTAAAAGAACATTGCTTTGTCCTCCAACAACGGGGGTTCCAGTGGAGATTTTTGATTTCCATTTTCCCATCTAAGAGGAGGAAGGCCCGGCAGCAAAATTCTTGTTAAATATTTATTGCCTTCCCCCAACCCTTTTCTCAAAGCATCAGGCACCAACAAACCTCCTTAATCACAGGGCAATCTAACCCTTAAGATCTGGAAGTGCTGGCCGAGAAGGTGGGGATTCAAGACGCACAGCAGAGAAAGGTTTCCTCCTGAGTGGGAGCAAAATGCCTACTGCCCCGGAGGCCATAAGTGGGATCCCACCTTGAGCAAATGGGGAAGTTGGGAGAACGAAACTCGTTCACTCTAGAGCTGCTGTTGCTCTGCAGCACCATGATCACATAGGTGCCATTTTGCCATGCTGCCCTTGAGTATCTTCTTTTGGCTGTGCTTGGAGATGCCCAGATTCCGGTCTTGATTCCCCATAGAGCCCTACCCTACACCAGTGCCTAAGATCATCTGTCCCTGAAGTTGGGGGAGCTCAGTGGCTCACTCATATCTGCTCCCCTATGACAGAAACAACACTTAACAGCCCAAATGAATGTGTTGAAGGCTGTTCCCCATGGGCATAAAATCCATGCACCTGTTTTCTTCATACTGACTTTGAAGATTTACACTTTGTGAACCTCTTCCAGGTGTAGTAATTCATATATACTTATGCTTTTGATTTATTTGATTCTGGTGTCACCATCAGATCTGAGCCCTGGATTTTCCTTGTGTTACACAATGGCAGGGAGACTCCCTCTGCCAGTACAACCTTTGTGGAAGTTCACAAAATCCTCTGTCTGAAATGACAGTCCAACCCCACATTGGAGCTTAGAAAAGGCGGGCTTTGGCTGAGGGCTGTGGAGGTCTAAGGCCATATTCCCCAAGCTGAGGGGGTAATGAGTGGACAAAGAAGAGTAGCTCCCTTCCCTGGGACTCCATCATCTCTTATTCTTCATCAGCTGAGATGTGCTCCTGGACCTCGGTGTCTTGTCTTCCCTCCCATGTGGTCCTTCACGAATGTACTGGTCTTTACTTATTGCTGACAACTCCTACTCCTCAGTGCTTTGAACATACTTTTCCCACTATTCTGGGCCGAGATGGCTTAAATCAGCCCCCATAGAATTGTTTTTCAGTTGCAGTAATACACTTTAATGCTTTCTATGGCTCTAGAAATCAGGTTTTTTTAGCCTTAACGAAAACATACCCAAATTCTTCATCATGGATAGAGAAATGGAATACAGAGAATCAAACTTTCTGACCCTTAGAAGCTGCTAGTCCTCACCATCCAGGAAATGAACTTAAGGTTTTGGCGCTACAGGAAGAAATTTTAAAAATCACCTATTTAATGTTTCTCACCAACATCCTTGTATTGGCTTCTTGTCAACATTTTAGAATGTGTAGTTGGAAGGAAGGGCTTATATCATTAAAGTTACACTCATCGCACTGGTCAAACAGGGGTGGAGAGGGATGAGAGGAAAGAGGGGACTCGGGTACTGTCTTTCAGCTTCCCTGAAACCCAAGGCTACTGGAGTCCCAGAGATTTGGGAATCAGTTGCTCATCAAGGGATCAATAGGCAAAGTTTATTTAGTGCTAAATAAATAGAATTTGCACTTTCAAATGATCACCTGCAATTCCTCTTATTGTATATATACACTTTTAAGCAATCTCAAACATCACTAAACAAATAAAGGTAGACACACAGCCGTGTCATTTGCAATCTATGACTAGAATTTGCAAGCTTGAAGTCGGAGACAATAGCAGAAGAGAGCGGAGAATTGTAGTCAGGAACAGCAGCAGACAATATCCCCATTCCACATGGTACTGTCACTGGATTAGGAGTTCACACTGGAAAATGGTTATAAACTCTAATGGCTAAATCTTGTTCCAAAGGGTTGTGATAAGAAGTAATAACACTCTTAGAACAATAACTTAAATGTTTGCAAGAGTCAACCTTGTATCTGTAACTCCAGAATCTACAGGAAATCCTCTCTTCACCAAATTCACAAAGAAGAAAGTAAGAAGTGACCGCTAGTTTCCAAGAATGTCCAGTTCCCTGAAAAAGCTATTAGACTCAAGACAAAATGGCTGCATTTTAGCACAGCCATTAACTCCCTTTGTGCCCTCATGGAACATTCTGGTTGTTTGGGAACCCCCATTTCTAGCTCTGAAAAATGAGGAAGTTATATGAGTTGACTTTCTCAGCCCTTTCAACTCTAGTCTTCAGTCATTTTGTGACAATATAGGCAATGGTCTGCTGAAAATGTAGTCAAGTTTTCGTTTCCTAGAAGATCTTCGATTATAAGTCATTCTGAGCTATATAACCAAAGAAAGTTTTCACACTACTCAGAAAATTAGATGTCATGGCTATGGCTGTCCCTTTATTTGCCTAGTCAGCACAAAGGCAGAGTGCAAGCATTATAGGTAGTAAGCTGAGAGTGTACCAAAGGGGATACCTTGAAGATTATCCTTAACACACTGTGCTCCCCAGAAGCTGACTCCATTCATAACAAAGCCAATTACATGAATATGCCTTGCCCTTTCCAAAGGAATAGAAAAATTGTTAGATTTCTCTTCAACATTTTTAGCTTCAAGATAAGATCACAGAAGCAATCACTCAGGAGGGGCTCTAAGAGTAGAAATAATTCCTGCCTTTTTATATATTTAAGATTTCTTAATTTTAAAAAAGGCATTCAAAATTTCAAACTATGACACTTCCAGTATTTTAGTGTGTCTATAAAACCTTCAGCAGTGACCATTCTGGACTGTAGATAATACAGAAATAATTATTTCTTATATTTCAATCTTCCTTTGAAAAACAAAAGAAATCAGGCACTTAATTAGAGCAGCATTCTAGAAAGCAGATTCTATATCCTGGTTTTATCTCTAACTTGACTGGACAAGTCAGCGTCCCTCTCTGGACTTAAATACCTGTAGATGTAAAACAAAGATATTGAGATGTCATACATCTTAATTTTATTTCCTATAGGCATTTTAGATGACCGTGGCACTATCCTTCATGAGTAATGGGAAAATGATTCAAACTGCATTAATGCTTATTTGTTTAATTGACTGAGCTGGCCAGGTATAGTTCTATACAACATAGATGCAGCCATTGCTGAACCCAATGCCAAGATGCCATTGGAAGCTTTGTCTTCTGCCCACCTCTCAGCCACTCTCAAGTGGTGAAGATTGTGTTTTCAAGCTCACAAGATGGCCTGATGACAATTTGAAATACAGAGTTCCATCGAAGAAAAAAGACTGTATTTGTATTATTCTGAATCAGTCCACATGGACAATCTGATCTAATAACTGGGTCTAGGAAAATGAAAACCTCAACAGGTTTGGTGGGTCCCCATCTTCCCTGGAGGAGGAGTCAGCTTTATTAAAACTGATAGGCTGAATATGAGAAATAACTGTTTCCAAGAGAAAATTTTGGACCCTGTATTATTAGAAAAAATGGAGAATCATAGATAGCAGAAACAATAATAGTTAATCCACTGACAGATCCAAGAATTTGAAGAAAGCCTGTTTACTTTCCTGGAAAATAAATATATAAACACAAAAGAAAAATTTGGTTGAGGAATGAAGGATTTTAAAAACTCTATGAAACTTGTCTGTGATCTAATTTACAGATAAAAGCATCTCCTCTAGAAGTCATTCTTAAATGATTACCTGGCAAGATCTCACCTGAATTGAAAAGGAAAATGTTAGTAATCTCGGGGGCCAAGGTAAGTAAGGAGTGGTTTATATTTTACCATCAAACCAAAGTACCTTCCAGTCTAGGTGTTCACATCTTTCACAGCCACTTCCTCGCATTCTTATGGGCATAAAAATAGCTACAGCCCATTTGGAAGGCAATTTTACAGTGTGTGTCTGGAGTGTTAAATTGCCAGTACTCTTTAACGAAGAAAATCAACTTCTGGGAATCTAGCCTCAGGAAGTCACCAGAAATACAAAATGGCTTTACTCACGAGTTTGTTAATTGTCTCATTTGTACAAAGTGGAAGTGTGAATGGCCATCAGTGGCCAATGGTTAGGCAAATGGAGGGATTCATTTTCTGAGCTTTCATGTAATTAGCAAGCACTCTGAAGAATTTGACACAACACAGGAAATATGAGAGTTCCAATACTGAGATAAAAATGAAGATATAGGGTTAAATATAGAATATATGCATATCACATGTATTGTGCAATGTAATGATTTATATAGAAGTACTAATATATTTATAAAAATAGTGACTAAGTTGCTCTTCAGTTCAGGTAGTAATATGCTCTTTTTCATTTCAACTTTCTCATTCTTTTGTGTAGATAGCATTATAGTGAAAAAAACTTGCTTAACTTAACGAATAAATGATAAACAAATGCATACATTAATATGGAAATAAAGTTTATGGTTCCTGGATGTGGAAGGAGTGCTGATGTAAATGAAACATTGGGAACATTGTTGGTATTTGACTGCAGACTGTTAATTAAATGAGAGTACTATATTATATCACTGTTGGATGCCTTTGCAATATATGGGAGAGACTGTGCCTGCAAAGACACTCCAATATAAGGTAAAGAAAATCCTGCACTGAGTTGTTTTTCATTGAGTGAAGCCTAAGATATATTGCCCTCGATACTCTCTGAACACAAACCATGTGCATGCTAAATGAATTAAATGCCCCCTTGTGATACTAGCTAATGACTGGGTTGATGCTGCTATCATAGAGCTTAATGAAATCAAGGGACTTTGTAATTTGTACTTCAGATGGATGAGCTTGTCTGGTGAGGCTCCTGGTCTCAGAATGGCTCTTCTGGAGAAGATGCCTTTGCGGAGAGAACTTGAGATAGAAGAGAGAGTAGGATATTACAAGTAAAACATTTAATACTTAATGTTGTATCCGACAAGTTACACACATCCACCGCAAGATCACATTTTTCTATATTCAACTCTTAACTCAGCAAATTGAGGGCTTTCTGGATGATCTTCATCTCCTGCATGGGGAAACTGAGGTCTAAGAACTCAAAATTGTACTGTGACCATATCAACTGATTTTGTAATTATATATTATTAATACTTTTTTATTGTGAATTATTTTTAAAGATACCCAGCACCTTAATCAGTACTTGTCAATCTTAAATGCTAAGCAGTGTAGAAAATGTAATTATCCAAACTTATCCAGAACTAGTCTTATCTACACTGTCTCTTGCACTAAGAAAAGAAAAAAATAGATTTGAGTGCAGCCTACAAAGAAAAAGAGAAAAGAAAGCAGATTAACATTTTTTTTCCTACACTAAATCCTTGGAATACATATGAGTTTAGAAATCTACATGACTGTACTTTGTATTTGAAAAATGAATTCGAAGTCTCTTGCTGTCTTATCCATCACATATGTCAATTCAAACTGACAGACATTAGAATAAATAATTGCAAAATGGTTACTATTTGGCTGACACTGTACTGGGCACCCTGAGTGAAAGAATAGAAATGAACTATGCATGTATCAACATTAAATTACTCATAATCTTTTGAAAGTGATAATATGTTCCCAAGGCAACACAGTGGAACACATTGCAATTAGAATTCTACGTTGTATAAACAAGAAAGAACTCACTTCCTGCAGGATGATTTGGAAAGACATGATTCAAGGAAGGTTCTGCAATGAGGTGTTGGTGAATGAGAAGGATTTTTAAATGCAGATCTACAGAAAAGGTCAGTTAAGGTAGCCAGGCTGATCAAAGCAGCAAAAGCAAAAGCCCAAAAGCTAACAGACACTATACTAGCTTTGACTAGGTTTTCTGTTGCCAGTGGAAGTTGTATTTACCTATTTGTTCATTTATTGATCCATTCATTCATCTATTAAATCATTCAACAAGAATTTATTGAGTGCTCTCTCCATGACGACCATTGAGTTAGGTCTTAATTAAGGACAGAGGAAATCATAATTTTGGGAGTTCTTGCTTGGGGAAGTTTCCAACATAGTAGGTGAAATGAACATAGTTTAAAATTTATTTTCTTAATTGTACAACTACAGGCTGCGGTGAGGTCTGTGACATTAGCAAACAAGCCCTGGGGGATAGATGGCAAAGGGATCTGTAGAAAAGAGATGCCAGGCTGAGAAATAGCAACATAAGGAGTTAATTACATGGTGGAAGGGTGGGTAGGCACGATCTCAGTGGAAGGAAAGGGTGTACAAAGGCTCCCTTGCCTGTCAAAGGGCACTTAGTTGGACCATTTCTGAGGACCCTCCCTTCAGCTTCAGTATCATAGTGATTCGGGGACTTTTCTTTCTTGACTTGACATGGTGAATCAACCCCAGAGAACAAACAGGAGAGATGAATTCTTTCTGACACTGTCTACTAAGTTGGGATTTCTTTAACAAATTGTTTTGAGCCCATCTATTTGTTTATTT
The DNA here is from genome assembly GCA_004025085.1 of Thryonomys swinderianus. NCBI lineage: Eukaryota > Metazoa > Chordata > Mammalia > Rodentia > Thryonomyidae > Thryonomys > Thryonomys swinderianus. Next base: position 12,370 of record PVIC010039305.1, read on the forward strand.
GTGTATTCACATATTCATTCACTCAGTATTTACTGCGAATCTGCAATATAATGTTTGTTTTGCTACATCTTGTAAATACAAAAAAAAAGAGACAGAGAATACAGCATAGTTGCTCTCAAAAGGACAGCAATCCATTAAGGAAGACAAAAACAATTTTAATATAATATGGGGAATGTTGCACTAGACATATTCCCAAGGTGCAGTGACTATCCTCAGAAAAGAAACTAAGGACATTTCCATTTTAATGAATGGGATGTTATAGACTGTGAATTATACAAATCTTCCTAGGTAAAAAGCCAAAATTAATCAATATTGAAGAATGCATAAATGCACTGTTTTTAAAAGTGAACACGAAAAAGAAAGCAATAGAAGGAAATACCTCTAAAGGCACAGTGCAAAGAAATTGCACTGAGTGCTCTGGGCCCTGTGGCTGGCAAATAGAATAAAAGTGTGTGAGGAACAGGAATTAAAGAAAAGGGAGTGGCCATGTCTCCTAACAGCAAATACTTGGTTTTAGAAATACAAAGTCTCAGGCAGATCTCAGGGCCCTTTGAGAAAGGGACAGTCAGTTTGCACCCCGCTCTGTGTCTATATCTGCTCTCCATACTCTGTGAGCTCCTGGGCTGATTCTGGTCTTTGTCCATTTCTTGATTTGGATACAGCCTTCAGTGGAACAGACTTTCTCAGCTCATTATCACAGCTCCTGCTTTTGTTACGATGATGCTTTGCAAGTCTCCACTGGACTGGGTCTTGCCCTTAGATTAGCTCTATCGCTGGACCACGGCTCAGTGTTGTTTCAGTTGGCAGGAAGATGTTCTCATTGCAGGGAGAAGTTGATGGGAACGATACTGAGCATCCGCCGATTCCCTTCTCCCCTCACCAAGACTCCGTGAACAAACACTAGCTTGAGATAAGTGGTTATCTAAGATCCGTGTTTTATTTTTTGTGGTCCTATTGTGCAGAGCCAATTGACGAGCTGTCAACAGAAGGAGGCCAGATGGTCACAAAAGGCCAAGCCTCATTGTAGCTTTTAGTTTCAGACAAACCTGTGTTCATATCCTGCCTCTGCCCCTCTGGTTCTGTCTCTTTTAATACCCTTGTCCTTTAGCTCCTTCACTTGTGAAATGAGGGTGGGAGACGGGGTTTTCTGAGATGTTTTTGGAGATTTAATATGACACACACTCAAAGTGTCTTTGAAACTGTCCAGTAAAATGTTAATGCTTCATACCTGTTAATAATATTATTCATGCAAAATAAAATGTTAAATCAAGTTGGCGCCACCTAAGCCAAACTAAGTGTGTGTCTGATTCTCACCTTTTCAAAATCCAGGTGGGAGCTCAGAGGAAGTATTAGAGTTTCTCTAGCCTCTGTTTCCCTCCGTGGTACAGGGGGAGATTTGACAACGTCTAATCTATGTTTCCTTGAATAAGACTGTTGCCCACACAGGTCTCACTCTTCATTCAGATAACTATCCTGTGATTTTTCCTTGTAAAACAATAGTTTTGACAGACTTTATTAAATACATGAATTTCAGATTAAATAATACTACCTTTGCTTAAAATTTTCAGACCTGACATGAACAGTTTTTCTTTTGAGTCAGCAGAAAGCATACATACAGGTTTTCACATAACACAGCACATCTCACATAGCACCAGCAAATGTCCCTGTGATTTTCTTAAGGGAAGCAGAACACTGAAGTGTTTTTCCTATGTTCTCAGGCCCCAGTACATAATATGACCCATACAGAGCGATACACGCCTACTAGTAAGGACAGAAACTACTGAATGAGTGATTCAGTAAATGAATACACAAGTTAAATTGTTCCTGATAACTACACAGGTTCAAAGAGTGTAAAGGTACAAATATTTAGCACACCATAGTACTTCAGAGACAAAGGGGATTTAAGTCTCATTCTCCTTATGATGCCAAGAATTTTTCCACAGTATTCTAAGGCATTTCTATGTCAAGAATGAGAGAATGTTGGGCCTCCAGACCAGTGCACTCATCTTCGGGCAACTGTAACCATAAGGGAGACTTGATTCTGTTGTAGTCTACCTTTTGTCATAATTAGAAGAGGTATAGGCATGGAGATCTAGCATTTGGGGGCTTGATACAGAAAAAAAAAACCTATCATCTAGGGACTACATGAACAAATGTAGTGTTGTGTGGGTGGGTGTGTGTGTGTGTGTGTGTGTGTGTGGGTGTGTGTGTGTTCCAGATGTCATATGATGGAGCCAGCAAGGTCCAAGGAAACGTCTTTGGCTTTATAATGACATCCAGACCTAGAAAATTCATGTACACCCACTATGTTGATAGGATACCAATATTAAATTTAATGATAATTCAGTCCTTTCAACTATATAAACATTTTACCTAAATGACATGTACCTCTGCTACTAAGGATGTAGAGCCTAAAGTTAAAAGCTTCAAAATATAGCCAAGTAGAATGTAGCCCCTTGGGAGAGGTGTATGAAATGACCATTTACTAAATCAGAGGACACTTCCCAAGGGACGCAAGGGAAATCTTCCTGTCAGTTTCACTTCCACAGACAGACCAGCTACACAAACTTCCCTTCTGCAGTTTTGGTGCAAATCACACTTTGTTTATAGCAGAATATGAGCACATAATATATTCATCAAAACGTGGGATAAACCATGTCGATTTTTTCCTGACCTTTCTTCATGTCAGTGATTGAACTGTGCGTCTGTTTCTAGTGATGGATCATCCTTATTCAGATTTGTATTCGATCTTCTATTCAGGTTTCAGATATGTCCACACAGTTTTGTCATTCTCTGATGCACCTTGGTCTGTTGTTATGTGCATATCTTCACTCTTGCCTTAGTCTCTAGTTTCCTAATTTGTCCTTTGTTTGGGCATGTCTACACGTGGATGATGCCATTTATTATTTGAGGATCTTATCAAAGTAACTGTCAAGAAATAGGGAGAAAATATATATTGGTTCTTTCAAAATTCTTTCTAGTCCGCTTCTCCATTATTGACTTCATATACTGTAGTTATTTTCCAGCCTCCATTTGACCTAAAAATGGTCATATTACACAGTTCTGAACAATACGTTGTAAGTGAAATCCATCACTATCCTGCCTTCCTCCCCTGAACTGTTATATTGACATAATATTAGAGCCAAAGGGAAACCAACCCCACAGACGTTGGTTGGATCTGTGTTGACCTGGGCCTTCAAGGATCATTTCTCCTGCATTTAGCATCCTCCTTGCTTCACAGAGGTGACCCAAACCCAGTCTCTGAGCTCTTATTCCTTTCACTGCTGCAGTTAACCCAACCCATCAAAAGAATACTCGTGAAAATTCCGGATGTGCAAAATCACAAAGCAGGAAATGTGATGACTTGTGAACTTGACCAAAGCCAAGTGTAAAGAGGTAATTGGTAAATTATTTCCAGCAAGAACAGGCTCACCAAAGCAGAGGGAATCTTTAAATCCTGAAAGCAAGGTTAATGATAATTATCATGTGTTGATTGCTAAGAAGCTAGTGTTTCTTAAACTTGCAATTTTTATTCAGTAGAGGAAATTTTAATTTTACATATCATTAAAGGTACCAGGGCTCAACAAGGCTATATGGGGAAGAGTGGTTTATTTATCAGGGTTATTGATTTTTCTAAAAAGTACAGTGGTTAAATTTGTAGCCATCTCTTACTGGGCAAAAATTTCAGTTGCCAATTTCTTCTTCACTTCAGGTCTAGAATTTGGAGCTATCTCCACTTGGCTGGAGAAATGTATAGTAGCCAGGTTTCCTGTTTCTGGGACACAATTCCTGACACCTACATTTTAATGGTGGAAAACTCTAATTAGGCTCATAGTCAGGAAAGTCATCCCATGGTTGGCTGGTTCCAAGGGGGAAATTTCGTGGCAGGAAGTCATGGAGAGCAAAGCTGCTCAGCTCATGGCTTCTGGGAAGGCAGAGCAATGAGAACCACCAGAGAGGAAGGGATGGAGAGACCAAGCATATCACCCAATGTCACCGCTCCATGGCCTACCTAGGCCCACTCAGCTATGGGCTTTGCTCATTCTTTGGGTGGATCCCAAGCCCATCACCTTCACACAGTCAAGCATGTCCATCTCAAGAAGGCACAGTGCTTGTCTATAGAAAAGTGCATTCCCAAATGCATGTCCCTCATCCCCAGAGCTGCTGTGTGGCTCCTGGCCAGGTTGCCCTGCTGAACTTCTAGGGCTCATCATTCTTGTGCTCAGTCTTAGTCAATGATGATGATCCCTAGGTTATCATATGACCACACTCCTGTTGCCCCAGTGGGGAAATTAACTTCCAGAGAAAAGACACAGTGAGCAGAAGTTTTACAGCTATTTACTCAAATAATTCTTTTTTCTTTTTTTTTCTTTTCTTTTCTTTTCTTTTCTTTTCTTTTCTTTTCTTTTCTTTTCTTTTCTTTTCTTATTTTGTGGTACCAGGAATGGAACTCATGACCTGTGTGCCACCACTGAGCTAAATCTCCAGCCCCTCAAATGATCATTCTCTACTTTTTATTCTTATTCTTATTTTATTATTTTTACTCTTATTATTATTTTATTATATTTATTATTTTATTACTTTTTATTATTTCTGCTTCCTACAAAATCATTACCTACTGAAAAAAAAACCCGCTATCAAATGAAAATACAACTTTCTAAGATGAGAGATTACCTGAATCTGAGTTTTCTGATGAGAAAATCGAAACAGTAAAAAAAAAGCTGCGCGCCGGCACCAAAAGTAACCCATGTATATGCTACAGCGAGAGATGCTGGAATTCCTTATAAGACTTTCTTACATG
>PVIC010039306.1:0-17179 GCA_004025085.1 Thryonomys swinderianus
TTCCTCACTAATTTGCTCAACCTTTCGATCTTGCTGACCCATGTGTACCCCACATCTAGGGAGAAAAGGGTTCTTTTGGTTTATAACCTTGGATACTCTGGCCCTGATCACCAGCCACGTTTCTTTCTGGCCTGTGGGGAGGCAGCATCCCGGTGGGAGCACAGGGCTAGCAGAACCACTCACTCCAGGGCCACGACAAACAAGAGGAAGGAGCCACGGTCCCTTGGTGCCCTCTGATGGCACCCCAGTTGCCTAAAGCCTCCTGCTGGAGCCCACCTCCAGAAGGTGGCCTTACAACAGCACCAGAGACTGAGGAGCCAGCCTGCGTGGCATGGCCGGGCCTTGGGGGTCGCTTAACACCAAACTGCAGTAGGAGCTTCCGGTGTGGGCTGTGGGGGGAGTGAGCTCTTGTGATCATCAGCTAAGCAGGGGTGGGTCTTAGAGTGTGCCAAGGAAGCAGGCGAGCGGGAGGATTTCAAACGCTGTCGAGCTGACGGCAGAGACTTGATGTTGCTCATCTGGACGCAGGTGGAGAGCTGGAGAGAGGCGCAGAGTTCGTGCTGCTCAGCTCCGCAGAGCGACGCTGGTGGTCACTCTTTCTGAATAAAAATAAGAAAGGAGAACTCTTTCATTTCAGCAGTGTCTTATTGTTTGTTTCTGAGAGCGATTGCCTCTAGCTCTCAGAGTTTGTTTTCGTCTTTTTATGGTGTTGGGGATGGAGCCCAAGGCCTCACATACGCTAGGCCTGCGCGTCACCACCCAGCCGAAACCCCGGCACGGCTTTCACCTCTCACCTCTTTCCTGAGGGTTCTGAGGGTGAGAAGTCCCCACAGAAGCCCAGCATGGCCAAGGCCCGGCCTCCGACTGGGCCAGTCCCGACTCTCTGTGTCTCTGTCTCTCGTTCCCTTCCTCCCAGTCTAATGTGGTGCACTTTCTGGATTGTATAGGTCAAAGAAATACTTTTATTACTCTCAATTGGGTTGTAATTACATGTAAAAAAAAATCAGCCTTTCTTTTCCCACTAACCCATTTTATAGGTCTTTTCCTAGTAGGCTTTCAGAATCAAGTCAGCTTCTCAGCACATAGCACTGAAAGTCATGTTATGCACAGATTTTTCACGTGCCACACACACTTGCATGGAAGGGGTTGCACTTGTCTGTGCTTATTTAAAACCAGCCATCTTTTGCATGCTGTCACAACTACCCAGGAATCCCTCCTTCTGTGAGCCCTGGCCCGGTGCTTAGCTCTAGGAAAATGTCAGCTGCAGATGTTTATTTTTTGTTTTGTTTTGTTTTTGAGACAGGGTCTCACTTTGTAGTTCAGGCTGGCCCTGAGCTCACTGTATAGCCCAGGCAAGCCTCGAACTCAGCAATCCTCCTGCCTCTGCCTCCTGAATGCTAGGATTATAGGCATGAGCCACCATGCCCAGCATTGTGGTATGTGGTACTGATTGCTGGTGGGTGTGAGTCACCACGTCCAGTATCGTTGTATGTGGTTACCAGGGACCAAGCCAGGGACCTTGCCCTTGCTAGTCAGGTACCGGAAGCCCTGAGCTAAATCTCCAACCCTGCAAATGCTATTTTTAAAAGTCTTTTTTAAAGAAATGCTACCACTCGTAGTGCTTGTAAGCATCCAAAAACATACTCCATACACTAAGTTTAGACAGGAATACATGTTAATATCTTTAAAACAGTTTTTTTTTTCAGTGCTCTTGGGGAACTGACTTAAGAACTGAGTAAGTCAACAAGTGAAACAGATGCTGTCGCAGGCGTTGTCCTATGCAAGTCTGCAGAATAGTTTTGAGTTTGGGGTGGCAGGAGGAACCAGACGATTCTGGATATTCACTGAGTAAAAGGACACGTACCCTCTTAGGTGTCTGTAACTGCTTTTGTTTTGCCTTCTTGGTTTTAAAAATGAGTAAGCAAGTTCCAGTTAATGGTTCTGTTCAATGGTGATAGAGTTTAGGAGGAATATTATCGATAAAGTTAGAAATGCCTGGTAATTTTCCTCCAGAAAAGTTCTAATGACTCTTGAACAAGTTTGAGAGAAATCTTTTTGTTTACACATACAAGTTTACATAAATATTTGTTTACCCTGGGGAGCTAAGGTTTTTCTAAAAATCAGAGATCCAGAAATCACTTGTTAAATATCACAGTCATTGTGTTAAAAACTTCTACTGGAAGGGCTGGGGATTTAGCTCAAGTGGTACCGCACCTACCTTGGAAGCAGTAAGAGCCTAAGTTCTATGCCCGATATCACAAAAATAAACCCCAAAAAACCTGCACCTGGAAATGTGACTGAAGTTACCCCCTGTATACCTTACTTCTTTGGTGCGGCTTGGAGAGCCGAGAGGCCCAGGCGTGCTCTCCCCGGGGAGGGCCGCACACTCCTGGTTCAAGGCCGGGAGGAGAGGTGGGCGGGCAGGCGCGGACGCAAGAATCCAGCCTTCATCGCCATCGCCGTCGGGGAGAAATGCCTCAGCTGAAGGGAGGAGGAAATGGAAACTAGGGGATCCTAAGAGTTGGGGTCCCTGCTGGGCACGGCTTGTTCGTCACGGAGCGGCTGTGAGTTCCCAGGCAGAGGAGCCGCCGGGTGAGGGGGGCAGGTTCTCCACACAGGTGACTCGTCCTGGGGTAGACCCCCGCCCATGGAGACCCACCTCCCCAGGACCGAGCTGAGGCTCTGCGGGCTCGAGTGGAAAACAGGCGGAGGCAGAAAACAGCTGTGTTTTCTGACAAATCTAAGTCCGTGTAGTAAGATTTATAAGTACTACGTGAGGCGGGCTCTTCAGTTTAGTGTGTCCCAGAAATTCAGTGCCCCTGGGCTTCGCTCCTTCCTCCCTACCCCGCCTGTCCCCTCACCTTCCCTGCTAGGGAGGACCGAACCCGGGGCCTGTGTGTACTGGGCAAGTGCTTCATCGCTGGGCTACACCCTCAGCCCTAGTTTGAACTTTTGGAGGTGCTGATGAGGTCTTTGGCTTCAGAGACAGCTCGTCCGGGGAGTGCGGTGTAATTCCCAACCCCCAAAGGCACTGTGGCCGGGAGGGGACCCGCAGGCCGGGACGCGGGAGCGGGAGGCTGCGCCGGGCACTGCCCCCGCGGTCCGCCGGGGGGCGGCAGAGAGGCGGCGTGAGCGGAGGCCGCGGCCGGAGGGCAGCGGGGCGCGGAGGGGTCGCGCGCGGAGAGAGGGCACGCGCCGGCTGCACCGGTTCCGGCACCTCGGGGCGGGGCGCTGGGGCCGGAGGCCGCGCGGAGGTGCTGGGAGGAAGAGGAGAAAACATCACGGCCGCCTGGGGATTTCTGCTGGGGGAAGTGAGAACCACAGAAATAGAAAGAGGAACCGGACCGAGCGGGCCCCGCCGCTCCCGCGCTGGAGCCGCCGCGGTGCGCAGGGGCGTCCTGCCCGCCCGGGTCGGAGGCGCGGCCGGGCGGGGCGGCGGGAGCAGGGCGCCTCGCCGGGGAGCGCGGGGCCCGGCCCGGCCTCGGTGCGCGCCCTTCTGGGAGCCGCGCGCTTCCCCGGTGCTGGGGGGGCGGGGCGGGGCGGGGGCGGGGCGGGCGGAGCCTCGGAGAGTCGCGGCCCGGTTGTCAGCTACGGGTGTGTGGAGAGCCGGAGCCGACGCCTGAGTCCCGCGCTGTTGTGAGAACCAGACGTAGAAATATCCGGGCCGACCCAGATAGACGCAGAGCTGTCCCCACATGAGAACTGGCGCTTTTTAAAAAAAGGTTATAAGTTGTGGTAAAGTACACACGAGAAAAATGTGTCACTTTACACCATTTTTAGTGGCACATTCAGTGGCACCCTGTACGTTCATTGGGTTGTGCACACCCCGCCCCAAAGCTGTGGGGGTGGCCCAGGTTCTCCCCAACTTTGTTCATCTCAACTCAGACTCTGCACCCACTAACAAGAACCGCCCCCCCCCCGCCAGTCCTCGGCGTCCACCCCTCTACCTCTGTCTCTGTGCATTAGCTAAATATTCCTGTGCGTGGGATCCTGAAGTATTTGCTCTTTTGAGACTGGTTTCATGTAGCCCACTGCTCACCCATGTCTTAGCCCACGTCAGAATTTCCTTTTAAAACTGAATAACTCTGTACTTTTTAAGGGAGAGGCCTGGTGTTCAGAATATTTTTCTTTAAAAGCTAAAAATCGTAAGCCAGGAATGATGGCACGTACAAGTAATCAGAGCACTCTAGGAGGCTGAAGCAAGAGGATTGCAAGATCAACCCCAGCTTGGGCAACTTGACAGGTTAGCAGAACTTTACCTCAAAATGAAAAATAGGGCAGGGGACGAAGCTTGGTGACAGCACTCGCCTGCGTGTATGGGACCCTGGTCTGATACCAGCACCATTTGCCACTTGAAAAGCCTAGTTTCAAAGTTTTCATATCTCCTTCTAACAACTCTTTGCTTTTGCAGCACAGCTAAGGATGTCACCAGAATTGTGGAACAATAGGTGTGTTAGTGCACTTTAGGACCTATCACATGCAGATTTTCCTTAAAATGGTAAGATTTAGGAATGAGAAATATGCTAGTTCCAGCTTTTCTGGGTAATTTTTTTGTAGTTCAAATATATATATGACTTAGGGCTGGGAATGTAGCTGAGTGATAGAATGTGTCTTAGCATGGGTGAGGCCCTGGGCTCATTTTCCTCTGTGTGTGTGTGTGTGTGCGCGCGCGCGCGCACATGTGGCATGTAACAAAATTTACCATACTGATCATTTCTAGGTGTACAGCTGGGAGGTATAAAGTCCGTTTTAAGGGCATTTAAATATATTTTACTTCCCCTGGGAGTTCCTTCCTTCTTTTCGCATAAGCCATATCCAGCAGATAGTATTTAGGAACTTACATTTCTTAACTTTGCTTTGACAAAATTCTGAGTAATTCTATTGTCATCCCCTTTTTAAAAACAAAGATTCTAAAACGGAGTGGATTGCCAGCTGTGCCTCTGCCTTACTGGTTCTCCGCTGTTCTGTGAGCTTTTCCCCACTAAGTATCACGATGACACTGACCTCCACTTTCTCTCCTTCAGTGAGCGATTTCAACTTCACTATCTATTAATAGCTCCTTTGTCGACCCTTTAGTCATAGTGATTCTCACAGTGGTTCTTTGCTGAACCCTGCCTGAAGTTATTTTTGGTTTTAGTTAGAAACCTAGTAGTAGTGCCTGTAAACTGTCCTTAAAATAAAACACAAGTCACAACCATTGACCAGAACGGGTCTGTGGGTCAGAATCACCTGTGGAAGAGGCCTGTGTTCCCGGGTGCAGGGTACCTCCCTCTCCCTCCTCCCCAGGGTGCCACCTTCTCCAGCAACAGTCCAGAGGGAGCCACACTTCTTTCCCCGGTTTCCTGTCCTCAACGCCGTATGGCCATATGGTCTGAAGCCAGCGTGAACTATAAGCTATACCTCGTGTTGGGTATCCGATCCACCCAGGAAATGTTGCCCACAATATGAATGAAGGCCAGATGGAGGGAGGGGCACTGGCATCCTAAGAGTAAGGTTCCTAGCAAGACCGTCCTGGTGTCCTTAGTGTGCGTCCCCACGGTCGCTTGGTAGCAGCACGCTTGCCCGGGGTGTTCAAGGCCTGGATTCTGTCTCCAGCGCAGTGAAGACAAAACAGAACCCCGTGACCACGTCTTGTGGACACAGATACAGAAGAGAGGGTTACCAGACAGAGTGACAAGTCCTCCTCGGGAAACACGGAGCACTCTTGAGCCGAATGGGAGTCACCAATAAGACAGCCTGGCCGCCTGCGCTGCAGTCTCCTGAGGCTGGGGGACTGTCACCTGCCGTGGTATCTTGCTGCTCCGCCTGCTTCATGTTCTGGGGCACCGGAAGATACTGCCGGGTTTGTAGTGACTTTGCTGCTATCGTCATTCTTGAAAGAGTAACTTGACATTTTTGTCTTCCAGTGTGAGTCAAAAAGCACAGGAAGGAAATGGGTGAGGGACTGAATGTATGAGAGAACGGCAGGGCAGAAGGGTGAGAGTCGGGGATCCCAGGAAGACAGGTTTGGGGTGATGGGGAGCAGGATGGGAATTGAGGGGTGGTAACAGGGTCGTCCAGCATCAGTGCAGAGGGCCTTGTAGCCTCTGATAAGAATTGGATTTTATTCTGAGAGGTGAATTTTATTCTGTAGGAAACAGGAACGTACTCTAAGTTTTGTTGAGACAGGGTCTCGCTTTGTAGTTCAGGCTGGCCCTGAGCTCACTATGTAGCCCAGGCAAGCCTCGAACTCAGCAGTCCTCCTGCCTCTGCCTCCCGAGTGCTGGGATGACAGGCGTGAGCCACCAGGCCCGGCACTCCACTCCAAATTTAGAGGAAGGTAATGAGAGCAAGTCTGTGCTTTAGAAGGACCTAGCCATTTCCAAGAGCTTTGCATCTGCTGCGGTAACAAGAGCCCAGAAGAGAGGTCTGGTGTGCAGGTGTTGGAGTCACTGACTGGACAAGATATCCCACCGAGAGAAGAGAACCAGGAGGCCCAGGGCCCTTGAGACTCCGCCTTCCTTCTCTGGTGTTCTGTGTCTCTCCCCTTTGTGGAAAAATAATCTGAAATCCACCAGCTGCTCTGGTTAGTCGAAATGAGTTTCTGTCAGAAATCCTTCAGTTTTGAGCACTGTGGAAGGATCCGGTGCTGGGAGCACCTCTCTGGGAGCCGACAGGTGGTTTTAAATCACACAAGTGCTTCAGTGGAGTAGCTCAGCCAGGACGTTAGCAGCACTCCAAGTGTCTGCACAGGAATCGCGGGTGCAGGATCTGGCTGACCAAGACAGCAACACTTAAATCGGAACATCCAACGAGCAAGTTTGCAGAGACCCTTACTGTTAATAGGCTAGAGAGGTCTGAGGGCGGCTGGGAAGGGTCTGAGTGGTTTCCAGTGGGGGCCAGAGCAGGAGCACAGGCGGGAGGGAGAGAGCCGGAAGGCCTGACCTAGGCCTTGTGCCAGACAGCGTTAAGTCTTCCTTCTTCAGGCTGAAGTAGCCGTCTGGGAGCAAGTTCTGGGTGAGGGTGGCGGAAGGGGATGACAAAGCTGGGTGTGGTCGTGCCCAGCAAGTTACTCGTCTCCTGTAATAACAGTAATAATGTCCCTGGGTTCAAATCCCAGGATCTCTCTCTCTCTCTCTCTCTCTCTCTCTCACACACACACACAAACACACAAATTTAGTGGCAAATGGTTATTGAGGAAGCAAACACAACAGTGAATTATACCATTTGCTTAAAGTGGATTGTTGTTCCTGAGACAGGCTCCTCAGAGAGGCAGCACTGGAGTGAGGAGTTTCGGTGGGCACGGAGAAGGGGAAGAGGGGCTGCGGCAGGAGAGTGGGCGACCACAGAGGGCACGCCAGGGGGCCTGGACGGCTGGCGGAGTGGGCGTCTTAACCCGTGGCCCGTCCTTTAAAAGCAGGAGTTGGCTGTTCCACTGCGTAGCGCCTCTGCTGAAGGCCGGTCTCCTCTTCGGCCGCTGGGCTGCAAACCTGGGAACCTGTGTCCGAAACCGGAAGCCGGAAACCGGAAACCGTCGGCTCCGCCTTGGGAATCCTCTGCCCCTCCAGTGCTGAGGGCGACTCTGACTCCTCACCTGGGCCGCCACCTCGCCGCCTCGCCCTCCGTTTCCAACAGGTCCTTGGGTGAGGCTCCCGCACCCCAGGGGACCCAGAGGGAGCTCCAGGCAGTGCATGTCAGGTCCTGTCTGTATGGGAAAGTTAGTAGCCCCCTGAGACGTGAATACCCCACTCCACCCATCTCCTCTCCTCTTTCCTCCCAGCTCTTTCTGGCCTTCATGTCCCCGCACCCCAGAGATACTTCTGCCTCAGCTTCCTCAGTAGGCAGGATTAGAGGTGTGTGCCCCTACACCCAGCGGATGATATATTTTCTCTGAGCCCTGCCTTGGCCTCCCTGTTTAAAATGTGTCTGTTCCTGTCTGCCAGTTACAGCAAATCTTGTTGGCCGCACTATCGGTTGTAATAAACAAATCTAAGACAGCGTTTTTCAAGTGTAACTTTAGTACGGAGTCTCATTTAGAAATTTACTTCTATAGCTGTCCAATGTAAATCAAATTTCATAGCCATTGTTCCTAATTGGACTTTTCAGGAAATAGAAACATTTATTATACTTGTGCAGAGCTGAACTATCCTTTTCTATTATAGTCCTATGTGTCGTTTCTTCCACATAGATAGAACTTTGAAAAAATTATAAGGTTAGATTTCTTTTATTTTGATCTTCCAGGTAAGATCAAACCTTTTGATCTTCAAACATTATTATTTCATTCCCTAAAAGTCTGAAATCAACAAGAACAAAGACATCAACCTAGAAAAGGACATACAAGTCTTTCAACTTCTTCATTTTGTTGTTGAAGACCTTGAGGCCTGGGATCCTCAGAGTTTTGCCTAAAGTCCCTAGACTGTTGGCCCAGCTAGTCCCGGAAGCCAGGCTTCCTCCAGGCAGTGGGGCGCCATCTCCACCGCTCCTGCCCCTTCGAAGTGCCTGGTGCAGAGTGCAGTCTGCCAGGTTGGGTTTGTTTACTAGCTGGCATTAGCTAGTAAAGCTGGGGAAAACCAGGCTAAGCCACCACTGCCTTCCTCTCTTACATAGATAATGAGGTTTAATTTGAAAATATGCAGAACACTTTGCTATAAAGTTTGACTACTTCCTCTGGCAATTCACCCCCTGGCATTAGCCAGTTTATTACAAAGTACTGTATTTACTACCTCCCTGTTCCTTGTGCATGTATGTGGCTATTTCTAGGGCCTAATGAGGAAATCTTGGATTAAATGCCTGGGTCTTGTACTCTTGAAAAGGGTCAAGCATAGGTTTTAGGCAGTCTTCCTGCAGAAATGAGTATGTGAGGTAATCCACATAGTAATCTGTTCAGTGTAGCCCTTCCACGAAGTATGCATATTTGAGAAAAATCATGTTGTACACCATAAATACAGTTTTTATTTGCCAATTTAAAAACTAATATTTTTAAAATAAAAGGAGTAAGTATTCCCCACATGAACAATGGAGACCTTGTCAGGTGAAATCATTGTAACAAAATAGTGTCACCATGGTAACAGAGCTGGGGCCCACAGACACTTCGGGGCAGGGCATCTCGGAAGAGATTTAACCCACCTCCCTCCCCATCTCCCAGATGTTCCCAGTGCCGGACAGCTAATGACACTTGGTCTTTTCTCCCTTCCACTCCCAGTCTGGCTAATCACTGACAGGAAGGCAAGGCACTGTCCATGCTGTTAGTAACCTGCAGACCTGCTTCTCGTGGGGACCCCCACCGTACGGGACACCGCAGAGCTGGGAATACTTGATGGGCCTCATCTGTCTCCTGCACACTTGTTTGAAGAGTAAGTGCAGGGAGTTTTCAGTGGTTCACGCAGCAGCTGAAATCTTAGACTTCCACTCCTGGGAGACTCCCCCAGGCAGGTTGTCTGTGTCTCTCATCCAATGAACAAGAGCCCACGTTATTATCTTAAAGGGTCTCCTCTCTCCGTCTTGTCCTCTTTCCTGATAAGTGACCTTCACTACCAGAAGGGAAGAGACATTAATAATTGAGGGGACCTGGGGCCTTTTAGGTAGGTAAAGAGATTTCACAGGCTGCTTGCTCTGTATTTGCAGAGAAAATAAAAACACAGTCTAGGAATCAAAGCACATAGCAAACAGAGGCTCACACCAAATTAAAAGAGGAAGTATGGCATATTTCTGTTTTACAACTCACCATGCCACCGGGCCTCCGATGTTAGGAATGCAGACTGCCCCGTTGGCAGGGATTTGGAGTCAATTTACAGTGTGCGATATGATAACACATGCTCTGGATCAGTGGCGGGGGAATGTTTGGAGCTGTAATTCTGTCTGGCTCCCCATTAGCACAAAGCCTTGCTACAGTCACAGCTGGAGAAGTGTCCAAAGAGAGCCAGACTCATTGTGAGGCGGGGTGTGTGTGTGTGTGTGTGTGTGTGTGGTGTGGTGGTGAAGGCAACACGAAACCTAGCTCCAGGGAAAGTGCTAAATTAAGGCCCTCAAAAATAAGCAGTACTTTTATCACATGGTAAGTAAACTGGTGTCTGGTAGAGGTCACTATTTTTCTCAGCTGGAAGGGTTGCTATATATCCTTATGCTTCTGAGCTGAACATGACCGGATGTTTAATAAAGCTAGAGAAAGAACACAACCCCAGGCCCAGTGGTGGCAAAAGGAAAATCAATGGAAATGCTCCTTTTAATAAGGCATGATAGCATGGATAAAAGCATCAAACAATGTGAGCTGAAACCTGGTATCCCTGAGGCAGGAGGTAAAAGCTGACTCTTGGCTTGTGTGAGCCAAACATTCAGCCAACGTGTGAGTGCATGTAAGTGCAAGCACAAAGCCAGCTCGGTTTGCAGGCTCTGTGAAGTCAGATGCTTTGAAAAGATATGTTACTTACACATTGAGATCAGCAGAAAGAGTACTTTGTATAATATAGTCCTACTTACATATTTCTCTTTTCTTAAAATTGGTAGTGTTTTATACCTTGAAAACGTCATAGTGTTTTAACTTGAGCTATACTGATAGACACAGGGCTTCTCTGGTTTCTATCATGAATGAATGACTGAATGGATGGATTGATGGATGGTCACATGATTTAAAATATCTAGACTGAAGACACTGAGCCAACCATGGTGGATTTGGTGGGCTTTTGTATTTTTAAATTAATTTAAAAAAATCTTTTATTAGTACATGTTTCAGTACATAATGATTACAATATTGTGTCTGAGGAGTTGGTACATCTCCATAACACATCTTTGTTCTTTTTACTTTCCCTCCCTCCCCTCGATACGGTGTTATGATTGGCTTGTGGGTCACCACAACTCTACTGGACAGTCAATCAGGTTAAATTGTCAAGGTAAACCCCCAGCTTCAGGTGGAGAAAGCTTATAATTTTATCATTACTTTTTCAAATTTCTGTCTCAAAAAGTCAAAAGAGTAGGGATATATCTCAGTGCAAAGGCCCAGGGTTCAATCCTAGTACCACAAAACAAACAAATAAATAAATACAAAATGAAAAAGAATTTAAAAGCTCGTGTATTGATTCATGATTCCACTCAAAGAACACCCTGGCTAAGTAGGGAGTTTTGTAGAGTGAATCAGTCCTCTTCCGGGCAGACATTTATGAAGCATTTCTTGGTGGCAAAGTGCCTCCGTATGCTTTTATCACCTAATCCCCTTTATCTCTCCTTCTCTTTTTATTCTAAGACACCATCTGGCTTGTTCTTCAGAGTGGTCAGGAGCATTTGGCCCTAATATCAGAGCAACATTTTTCCAGAGATCTATCTTCATGACATCAGCTTCCTCTGACAAATCAAAGGACTGTCCTAGGTATTTCCTTTTTGGGCCCACTGACCTGCATACCAGTTTCCTGCTTCCCCACTGGTTGGGGGCAAGAGAGAAGTCCGACCACTGACCCTCTTCCCCAACCTCATACTCTCCTTCTACCTGACAACCTTCTCTAGTTTTCCTGTCGGTGTCTTTTTCAATCAGGCAAAATTTTCTCCCCTTGCAACTGAAAGTTTAAAATCTTTTGACAGACAAAGGCATAAATGTGTTGCTTCCCACCTTGGCCTTTCAAGTCTTCTGGGGTTTGGTTTGTGTTTAATGGACCACCTCGTCCACAGTGGTCCTGGCAAGCTGTCCTTCCAAGCAGAGCGGTGTCTCCCTCCCGCCTTCACTGTCCCACTTCCTGCCAAACCCGAAGTCTTTTCCCAGTGTTACTCTCTGCAAATCCAGCCTCATGTGTACTCGTAGCATTCTCTTCCATTGTTTTTCTCTTGGAAGCATTTTAAAAAAACCTTTGATGGGGCCGGAGATTTAGCTCAGTGGTTCTGGTGCCTGCCTCACAAGCGCAAGGTCCTGAGTTCAATCCCTGGTAACCACATACAAAGTTGGGCATGGAGACTCACGCCCACCAGCAATGAACACCACATACCACAGTGCCGGGCGGGTGGCTCACGCCTGTAAACCCAGCACTCAGGAGGCAGAAACAGGAGGATTGCTGAGTTGGAGGCTTGCCTGGGCTACATAGTGAGCTCAGGGCCAGCCTGAACTACAAAGCGAGACTCTGTCTCAAAAAAACAAACAAAAAAACCCTTTAATGTACATGTTTTTCCTTGAGTTGAGTAGTTCTCTTGGAAGCCGTCAGGGTATCTGTTACTATTCTCCTGTTAGTGGACATATTTGAGTTGTTTCCATTTTGGAGATATTACAAACAACATTGCAATGAGCATCTTTACAGTGTTTTCCTTAAAGTTACTCTCTCAAGAGAAATTCCCAAGGCTATTTCTGGGTCAATGGGAAGGCCATTTCTAGGACTCCCATTCCATATTCCAGTTGCCTTCGAGAACGCTGCCTTCTTTCCTCTCCTTGGCACTACTCCTTGGGCTTCTCTGTGGCCTTCTCGACACTGGGTATTACCGTGATTTTACTCTTCTTGCTGGTGTGAATTTAATCATTATGAAACAATACAGCAGGGACTAACGCAGTGCTTCTGCTCAGGCCGGGCGGAGCTCTGAATGTGATCCTCAGCACCCAAAATAAGTCAATCAACAAAATAAAATCCTGCTGTAGTTGTTATATTTTTACTTCCAAATGAAGCTGAACTGTCATTTGAAGCCTCACAAGAGGAATTTGCAGAGATGTGATAGGTCTTTTTTCCTGAATCGATCAGGCAGGGCCAGGAAGACTGGATGGAACTGGCGCACTGGGGAGAGATTGTCACTGCCTCGGCGGCACATGTTTCTTTACCTGCTGGTGGCTGCTCAAGTTTTGGCTTTTTTCTCTCTGAAGTGCCGGGGATGGAGCTCAGGGCTGTCCGTGTGCCAGGCAAGCACTGTGCCAATTACCCTCATGCCTCCACCTGTTTCTTAACTAGCCTTCTGCTGCCCCCCATTCTGGCTCCGCAGCAACTCCTTCTGTGTGTGCTCTGTGCTCCCTGGCAGGGGGGAGCCGGGTCACAGACTCCCCGGGCCTGGGCCCGTCCTTCCCCTGTGTCGCGCATCCCTTCACGAGGGGGCCTCCCTCCATGAGCCACGCTCAGGACATTCCCTGAGGACTGGCCTCCGTTTTGTCCGGCTCGTTCGGCTGCTTCCTCCACCGCACGTGTCCCCCGGGGCACAAGAGCTGTGAATCACGCAGAAGTGACTTTCTGGGCCAGCGGACCCCTCTGCTCACGCTCAGCCTTCTTCACAACGGTGTGGGCAACAGGTAGACGAGAGTTCTTTTCAGCAATCTACCTGTCAAATTATCAAGAGCTCTCACGAGTCCTCTGTACACACACACATGCACGCACACACACCGTGTGCACACTGAGGTCAGTCTGCTGTAGCGGAACATCAGGCCCACCGGCACACAGTTATGGACCAGGTTGACGAGGTTCTCACCACGTGTTTCCAAGACCGTGGGCCGTAACCGTGCCTAGAGGAGGGTTCATTGCTGTGTTGTTAGTTCTAGAAAAGGGAGTGAGATCACAAGAGGAGAGACCTTAGCCAAGAAGCTGGTTTTTCAGTTGATGGTCAGTGTTTTGTTGTCGTTGTTGTTGTTGTTTACTTGTTTTTGTGGTACCAGGGGTCAAACTCAGGACCTTGTGCTTGCCGGGCAGGTGCAGAACCACGGAGCTACGTCGCTGGCCTGATGGTCAATGGTACAAAAGTCGAGAAGCCCTCTGTTGGTTTGAAACCCTGAAAGTGAGCGTGTCATTTCTGACAGGTGTAGCTCTCTGCCGTAGTTGTTGCCTAGCGCTCGGGAGGCGCTGGGTTTGGTCTCAGCAGCACCCAGACAAGGGCGCACACACACGCAGTGTGCAAGGGGAGGACCGAGTGCAGGCGTTCTCACAGTATGAGAGCTTTACTTTCATGACGGGCTAGCGTTCAGGTTGATTTGGTGAAAGCATTGTGTTTCTTCAGTACCAGGAACTAAACCCAGGGCCTTTGTACTGAGCTACGTCCCAGCCCTTAAAAAAATTTTTTTTAAAGATAGGATTTTACTAATGTGCTAAGCTGTGCAGGCTGAGCTTGAACTTGTGACCCTCTTGCCTCAGCCTCCCAGAGTGCTGGGATCACAGGTGGACACTACACCTAGCTGGTGAAAGCATTTTATGTGCCATCATGTGAGCTCTTCTACTGTGATGCCCATCCTAACTCAGGATTTGCCTTCTTCCAGGTCTCACTTTGTGTTTCCTAATATTGGAAGTAATAACGCTATCATGATATATTGACAATAACAAAGCTTCACTACGTGTCAGAGGTTCTTCTACAAACTTGTTTATTATGCTCACTTCTCTGCCATAGCCTCAGAACAGGCTATTGCTATCCTCATGTTACAGATGAGCAGTTAAGCACAGAGAGGTTAAGTAACTTGCCCAAGGCTGCACAGATAGGGCACTGGATTCTACCAGCTGTAAGCTTTGCCGGGTAGCCTGAGGCAGCAGGTCATGGATACAGGAAAGAGCAGATCCCCCTGTATCACTCCGCCTTCCCAAGATCTGGCTCCTCACTGCTGACCTGGCAGCTTTTCATTTGAACTTTAAGTGCCAAACTTAACACGCTTGTAATTTGAAAGCGTGCAGATTCAGAAAGCTGTGAAGTAGCTTTACTTACTGGATTTTTAAACAGTAAAAAAAATGATGAATTTTGAAAGTTCAGGTTTCCTGCTTTCAAGCTATCAAGTCAGGACAGAAAATTATTCAATTAGTTAGATATGGAAAGGACCTGACAGGTCACACTACTTCATGGCTTTATTTTCAAAGACCTGTGGAAATCATGTGCCTCACAAGGTTGTGAAGCATACTTTCCAGAACTGTATTTAGATTGTTGACTGTTAGATTGTACTTGATTGCTGAGATGAGTAAGTCAGATAAATGCTGAATACTATGTAGGATTTATCTAGTTATGACATTTGGTGTACAGTGTTAGAGCTCCCCAGAGCTCTTACAACAGTATGGACTCGTATAACTTTATCCATGTAATCACCTAGACAGAACATCCTCATTTTTACTGCTGAGCGATACAGTTTTGTTCTCAAACCATGAAACAGTCAATAAGCAGAAGCTGGGTGTATAGTTTGACATCCTCTTGAAAACAACTGGTTGGGTTCTGGGGGTGTCATGTTGTCCTTTCTCTAGGGCTTCCAATTGCTTTCTTTGGAGGAGAGTGCTGGGAATTGAAGCCAGGGTGTTACAAGCTAGGCAAGCATTCTACCTCTGAGGTACACGCCAGAGTACATTTCTAATGATCACTGTTACAACAGTGGTCAGTATTAACTCTTCCTTCCTTCCCTCCTTCTTTCTTTCTTTCCTTCCCTCCTTCTTTTCCTCTCTCTCTCCCCACCCCTTTTCTCTCATCCTGGAGATAGAACTGAGGGTCTTGTGCTTGCAAGGCAGGCAATGGAACCGCTGAGCTGAATCCTTAGGGCACCATTAAGTTTCTGTTCATTCCAGGGTGTTAAGAAGTACTGGTCTAGTGACCAAAAGTACGAATTCTGGGGCTGCATTGCCTGGGCTTGAGTACTAGATTTGCACTTAAAATCTAAAAAAAATTATTGGTCCACATTTGCAGTACATAATGATTGCATTCATTGTGGGGAGTTGGCGTGTGTACATAACACATCTTTATTTTTTCAACCCCTCTCCTCCTTACCCTTCCTTCCAATGCTTGGTCCCCTTCCTTTTGCAAAAGATCTAGCTCTCTGCTTCCTACTATCTGTCCTTTATTTGGCTCTTTATTTATCTTGGGTTTCTCATATCACAGAAAACCATGTGATACTTCAGCTTGCATGTCTGATTCAGTCTAGCTTCATGCTTACTGGTTCATGACTTGGCAGTTGCCCCTTTGCTAACTGTGCGCTGTGGCGTGAGTGTTTGGTGCCCATTTATATGTGGAGACCTGAACTCCTGGGTGACAGTATTCAGAGTCAGGGCCTTTGAGTGGCGAGTAGACCGCAAGGGTGCGTCCTCAGGAATGGCACAAGTGTCCTCAGAGATCCCACAGAGCTTCCCTGCCTCTTCTATTATGTGAAAAATACCATAAGCAGGGCTCATCCATGACACAGGAAATGGGCCTGAAATAGGATCCTGGGTCTGCCTTGACTTTGGAGTTCTCAACCTTCAGGATTCTAAGAAATGTGACTGCTGTTTATAAGCCATATTTTATTATAGTGACATGAAGGGACTGAGACACTGCTTCTCTTTCCCCATCTGTAGAACAGGAATAAAAATAGAATCTACACCCCATGGGGTTGTTGGGAGAATTAAACGACTTACTCAGCACATCATGAACACTACATGAGAGTTTCTAGCATTATTTCTAGAATTCTAATACAGTCATTTTGGATTGTTATATAGTGATGGAGCTGAACAAGTATACATCATTTCTGCTTCTCAGACGAGGGTTAGGGTTTGTTTATAGCCCGAGACTTTCAAAAATGGTTTTTCCAAAATAATCTACCAAGATATTGATGCTAATTATTCCAAGATATTGACTTGGAATTCCTGTGAATATGCTGAATTCTACTATGTCTTTCTCAAAAAGAAAGGGAAAGAAATGATACAAACAGCATGTATGAGGCCACTCAGAGACAGGCTTTGTGAGAACGAAAGGTTTATTCCAGCCCTGGTTGAGTAGAGACTGAGATCGGGGTTAGGTTTTAGCAGCTAGTGGGAAGAAGTGAATTTATTAATCAGTGTGTGGATGGGTTGACAGAGAAAGAGAGAGAGAAACCAGCAACTAACTGGGAAGGGAATAGGGCTTGAAAAGGGGACTATCATCATAAGAAATGTCTATGATTGAGGACCCAAGGACTGGACTTCTTTGTACCAGACAGATTGTATACTGCATCCTGAATTTTCTTCATGGCCATCTGTCCTAGTAGCCAGGCGTTTGCAGAAAGCAGCCTGTTTGTTTGCAAAGGTGTCATTCAGGCCAGACATGACAAGAAAAAATTAAAAAAAAACAAAACTACTCCTTGATCTTCATTTTGAATCCCCAAGTGAAGATTTCAATAACAAGTGTAAACCATTAAATAAGTGAGCACATTGCCTACCTCAGAGGTTTGCACAGGTAACTGTTCCAATAATCTCTGAGTTAGTGTGCACAAAAGTCCATGAAG
Source organism: Thryonomys swinderianus (assembly GCA_004025085.1). Classification (NCBI taxonomy): domain Eukaryota; kingdom Metazoa; phylum Chordata; class Mammalia; order Rodentia; family Thryonomyidae; genus Thryonomys; species Thryonomys swinderianus. The sequence continues at coordinate 17,117 of PVIC010039306.1, forward strand.
GACAAGATCTGCATGTCTAAAAGGATACAGATTCAAAAGAAATATGATAGATTTTTTTCCATT
>PVIC010039307.1:0-17141 GCA_004025085.1 Thryonomys swinderianus
GTTGGACACACGTGTTGAGACCTGTCTCTCACTGTACCTGCATACAGAGCTTTTTCACTGCTCAGAAGACCCAGTGCACCATCTGATGCTCCCTCCTTCCCTCAGTCTCAGGCGACTACTGATCTTCCCATGGTCACCACAGTTGTGCCCTTCCCGGAATCTCATGCAGTGTTTCTAGAGTGCCAAGCTAGACCTGCAGACTGCCTACTTGCACTTAGTAACATACAATGGAAGTTCTTCTGTATGTTTTCATGGCTTAAGCGTTTGCTTCTTTTTAGCAATGTTTAAAATTCCATTGTCTAGATATATCACAGTTTATTCATTCACCCAGCAGAAGAAGTTGTCACCGCCAAGTGTGGCCAATTACAAATCAAGCTGAATGTAGTCTTTATTGTTGGAGGTAGAGTATTTTGACAAAGATACCAAAGGTGTGGGAATTGCAATGAGATTGCAGGGTAAGGCACAATTCAGGGCAGCAGACTTCTATCTGAAGCCAGCTCTACTTAGAGGGAAAGTCTTGGGGCTGATCTAGCCAGGCTGCTGGCCTGGTGCCCTTCTGAGTAGCTGGCTGGCCCAGGAAACCCTCCACTGGTAGATTCCATGAGAAGATGAAAAAGAAACCAGCCTCTTCTAATCTGTAAAGTTTCCTCTTCCAAGGGCAGGTGGCTTTTCTTGGAGAATCTGTGCGGAAGCAGCCCTTGGGAGCAACCCTCGGGGGAACTCTCTTTTCTGAGGAACTATTTCCCTCAAGGGGAGCCTTTCTCAAGGGTACACACCTCAGGGGGCAAGGTTTTATGGGAAGCACACCTCTGAGGGAGCTTTCTTTCCTCTACTCCCTGTCTCCTGCATGTGGCTTCCGGAAGGCTCTCAGATGTTTCCATATTTGTTAGTGGAACATGATCAGATGCTATCATTTACAGCCCTGCTCACAATGGAGTATGACTATTCATACTATGTGGAAGAAAAATGTCTTTCTGTACTCATCCTGGATTCGTGATTAAAGCCCTTTGGCAGAAGACCAATAAATAAGAGGAAAATATACAAATGCATTTAGACTTTAAGTAACAAAGGAATGTTCGCCAGGAAAGGAAGATCTAAAGAAACAGATAAACCAGAATAGGGACTGGAAAATCATAGAAGAATATAACAGGAGGACAAAGGGTGTGATCTAATGATAACAAACTGAGGAAAACAGAAAGGCCTGCTCAGATTCCTTGCTGTGTTTCTTTATCTTCAGAGAAGAAGGTACACGAAAGGCTCCTCATATGGAGAGAAGCCTCTCACCTGAAGGTCTTGTGATCCGCTTCCAGGATGAAGCTTGGGAGGAAATAATCAAGATCTCCTTGCACATTAAATTCCTTCAGTTTGGAACATTTTGGTCATGGCTCCGAGTAACGCCAGTGTCTCCCCTGCCATGCCACACGCAGTTTGTGGGAAACCCCTCTGTCCTCCAGGAATTTCAGCAAGCATGCAAAGAACACAGCAAGGGCTGAGAACGCCTCTCCTCACACCCCAAACCATCCTGCTTTCGGTTGGTCCCAAAATGTAACCTGATTTTTTAGAGATCCACCTCGGAACTTGACTCTCTCTCTTCTACGCATCGCCCAGGAGTCGGGGGAGAGTCTCCTTGGAAGCCTGAAAAGCGGAACCGTTAGGACTTCAGCTGAGGGCCCTGAGTCCCTTGAGCTGGATCCCTCAAGAACACAAGCGCTAGCCAGGGGGCGTCATGCACCGTCAGCAGGGGTGCTGGTAAGGAACGAGCTCCCGGAAGCAAGTGTGGAGAAGGTGTGAAACAATCAGAAATCTCTTGCTGAATGTACGAACTTGTCTTCAGTGGAAAATAACTCCTCAAGCGAATTTCCTGGGGGTTTTTTGTAGCAGTCAGGGAACCGGCAGGAAGTATAGTATCAGCTAGGATGAACTAAAAGGGAATTCACTGAAGGGATCACTTACTACGTGTGGGCAAGATCAAGGCCGCTAAGCCCGCCGGAGGACCTGCAGGCTAGGAACCGCAGGAAGCTGCCACTGCCCTAGACCCGAGCGACACAGACCCAGTGAGAGCCAGGGCTGTTCAGAACGGCTACCTGGAGCACACTGGCCATGGGAGAGCAGAGGCTTCAGAGACACAGCACCGAAGCACAGAAGTAGTGCGTGTGGGTGTCGGGGGGAACCTCTGTATCTCCCTGTTGATGTCGCCCAGGGACCAACCTTACAGAAGCCAGGCAAGAAGGACCCCAGATGCTGCTGCTCGTGGGGGTCCCTCTACTCAGAAAGGCAGAGAAGAAAGGAATTCGGGGGAGGAGGCCAGCTGGAGTTCAGCCAGGGCATTCACTGTCAGCAGGGATGTGTCTACGCTCAGCATACAGTGGGACTGTTAAAAGTTGATCGCAGAGGAGAGCCCTACGTTTTCTACTGCCCGCCACTTCTCCCGCGGACCACATTTACCTTCATGAGTTACAAAGACTACCAGGCCTGTGACATACAGAAGAGACAGGCAGTTCGCTCCCTGAGGAATGTTGTTCTTTTATTACATAGAAAATGCTTAGTAAATACAAAGTGGGGAAAAGGCTGAAAGAGAGAGCGTGTCCATCTCTCCTGAAGCTTTGCTCCCAACCCCTTCTCCTGGATCTAGCCCTTTTGGTCTACACGTAGCCCTGACATGGAGAGAGACTTAGGACCTCACACATTCTACCAGACCTTGAAATGTACGGAAGTAGGAAACACGAGACGGTTCTGAATTTTTAGTGGCATTCTCGAACATGTAACACTACTTGGGAAGCTCAGGAAGTTCGTAAGGTTTCTTCAGAAGACTCCTCTCTCTTCAATTTGATTGCTTATTTCCTTTTCCCTTCAAAAGACCAGGAAAATATAAGATGTGCTATTCGTTTACTTAACCTCCATCCACCTACCATCCATCTTTGCAGGAAATTCTTCTCTTGAGCATCTATAATAGCACAGACTGTATTAGTTACTGGGATGAGAAGGATAATAATATTAGAACTGGCCTAGAGAACTCACCACGGGGTTAAGGAATACACACCACATTCATCTCCCACAGCTGCTTAGCCTGGAGGCAGCCAAAGACATGAGTGTCAAACGCAATGGTATTTAATGCCCAAGACCTACGACGAGTTATTCAGTTCCAGGATCCACTCTGAGTCCAGAGGCGAACACTCTGGGGGCCACAGTTGTCTGTTTCTACTTTCCCTCCGCATTATTGTCCCATCCCAGACAGAGCCCTGCAGCTTCCTAAACGGAGCACCAGGGCCAATGCTGCTGCTCCTGGAGATGTCCACGGGCTCAGGACAGTTTCTGTGAAAGCTGTGACATCCATCAGGATTTCCAACTCTTGGGACAAATTTTCTGTTTGAGAATCTTTTTCTCATCTGGCTGTCACTCTTTCGTGGTATCTCGAAGAAGCACTTACATGTGTGTGTGTGTGGTTTTGTTTTTTTTTTTTTTTTAGCCATCCAGTTGCTTTACTTACAGCAATTTCTGTCACAATACACATGCTCTCAGACCTTTCCCGTTTCGTGAGCAAGTTAGACAGCAGCAAAGCTCTTGTGGGAAGAAGAGAAGATGGGAGTGAGGGGAGGAATCTAAGGAGCAAGAGGAGAACCAACGCTCCCCAACTTCACTGCGCACCTTGGCCAGGGGCACCCATGGGGGCGTGGGTCCCGAAGAAAGGCTCCGAGTGTCCCATGTTTTGTTGGCCACGGAGGTGCTGCAGATGGGTGGGAAGTCGTGATGATCTACGCATGCCAGAAGTTGCTTCAGCATTTTAAGAAAACCCAAAGGTCCCCGTCATTCTAAGAATCAGATAAATCATCAACCCTCAGAACATGACGTTTTCTCTCCTAGAGTGGTTCCGCTATCCACCTAATCAACGAATATCTGTTGAATTGCTTTGACAAAAGGCTGAGAGTTGTGTAAAAGAAGAAACATATTTCTTCAAACTAATTGCTAGCCAGGGCCGGAGATTTAGCTCAGTGGTTCCGGCGCCTGCCTCACAAGCGCAAGGTCCTGAGTTCAATCCGGTAACCACATATAGTACTGGGCGTGGTGACTCACGCCCACCAGCAATCAATACCACATACCACAGTGCCGGGCGTGGTGGCTCACGCCTGTAATGCCAGCACTGGGAAGGCAGAGGCAGGAGGATTGCTGAGTTCTAGGCTTGCCTGGGCTACATAGTGAGCTCAGGGCCAGCCTGAACTATAAAGCGAGACCCTGTCTAAAAAAAAAAAATTGCTAGCCAGAGGAGTGATACATGGGAGAATGGTGGGTTCTGTTCTCCCTCATTGTTCCTTCCCTTTTCCAGACAGACTTCTTGGGGATAAAATAATAAAGGAGGGCTTTTGTTGGTGTCATTCCTTGCGCTGGGAAAAAGATGAATTTTTTTTTCACATGAGACATCACTGCTGTTTGAGTAGGTTAACGTTTGCCTTCTGACAGACCTTGTATTAATTTTAAATGTTCCACACAATGGTCAGCCTCTTCTGAAATCTCTTCCTTTCCTGTGTTTTACTTTAGAATCAAAGTCCTCTCTCTAGCCCTACCCCTCGCAGTAGATAAAACAGAAAATAATCAACAAGGTGCCCAGAAGTTTAGACACAGGAGGTGGTGGGATTCGGGCTCCTTAATGTAGAGGTTCAGCGTTAAAACAATGGCAGGGCAGAGAAGAAGAGGAAGAGGCAAGGCGTGAACCTTGCCCCGCACAGAGATGTGGCTCTGTGGCCGGTGCACCCACCTTTAATGGCACACTCTGCGCCTGCAGATCAAAGCGAGAGTGAAAAAGAGATGTGGGAAACTTACCACTGGGGACCGTGAATGCTGGAATGATGAGGCTTTGATCAGACAGACATGAAGAGCTAGTTTTACATGCGCTTCGTGATTCCCTTTGTCTGACCCTGTGATGAGACGCGGATCGGTTCTCTTTCCATTCCCATGCCACCTCCCACCCTGGCTTTAGCGGACACTCCAAGATGCCAAGCACAAGCGGGCAGAGAGCCAAGCCCGAAACAAACTGACCAGCACGACCACTCTTTGGCCTTCTGTAGGGAGAGCTGGGTGCCCAGCTCACGGACATCCATGGGAAAATTCTGCAGAATTCACACTGTACCTTGTGAGTTCTGAGACGGAAGAGGTTAAGTCCTTCTCAGATGAAAAGAAAGTCTGATGGAGGAAGTGGCATTGAGAGGGAGCTTTAAAGGACAGCTATGATCTAGGAGTGTGAAGACGGATGGGGGAAAAATTCCAAGCAGAGGGAGCAGAGGTGAAATGAAATGGAAATGAGATGTGTAGTCTTTATTTATCAGTGGTGTCGTGGGATATCATGTGGAAAATCAGTGTGATTATTTATCTCCATGACGCTGACCCCTTTGTATCTTTGTAATAATAACCTTGGCAGGAACTTACATAAAATCCCAACTGGAACCAAATATTCATTTCTTATTTTTAACTAAACCACAGATCAAACCAGACTTGCAACACAGATGCGCACGCGCGTGCACACACACACACACATCCATATACACCTCTCAGTGTGAACTAGATAATAGAGTCTTGCATATATTAAAAAGCTATTGAAGCAAAATTGCTGATAAGAAAGGTATCCTTAAATTTGTAATTAGTTTTCCTTCTAAATATAATATCAAATTTATTTGGGCAATCTTAGTTTTAACCTCTTCATTAGCTCACAGAATTCAATGAGGCGGGACTCTTCGTAATGATATTGATTTCCTCGTGTAGCTCTTGGAATTAGTCTTCATAATTAAACCTCTGCACATTGCTGTATCCACGGGGTCTCAGTCAGGGTCCATAATTGAAAACACAGTCACCTGCTTAGCTAGTTTAAGCAGGAGGAAAATGTATTAGAATGTGTTAGGTATCACGCACGTTCTCTGGGAAGACCAGAAGGTCAGGGTTGGAAACCTCACAGAAAGGAATGGAGGGTCTACAGAGACCGCAGTAGGTGATGCTGCGCAGTAGGTGACACTGGTAACTATGCACCAGAATCTGCGCGACTTCTCCCCAGAGAGGGTGGCATCTTTTCTGCTTGCCAACGGATGGGCCCAGTATTGCAGCTCTTCACCTTGCTCCTGCCCAGGTGGGACTCTGACGGGGGTGCTCTGATGGCCGGGACTGCCCCTGCACCTTCACTGTGATACAGAGAAGCTCAGTTCCCATCATGCAAAGCTTTCCAGACACAGGAAACATGAAGCACGGCAGAAGTCCACACGGTTACGGTACCACGTGGCCTGGAGTCATATCTATTGATTTTATTCTTTGCTTTCAGTTTGTTTAGCACGCTGAGGATTCCTGCTCCTGGCAAACCACAAACAAAGCACCCTGGGAAAGTGGAATACTTTGGAAATGTTGGATAAAACTTCCTCTGATAGGCATAGGTAATGACATATCTCCCAAAGTGAAGCCCAGACTCGGACACAGTGATGAGTTGACTCTCAAGCAGTGGGTGCCTCTTGGAGATTTACTAGTGTCTGTAACCCAGACTTTGGGGTTCAGTCAGTGGTGGTGTAAGGATTGAAGTTAAAGCCTCAGGGCTTTTCTAAAGTGAGAATCGGAACAGACACTTCTATGGAATAGTGACAGACAAAGAGACTTTGCTCAAACGGAGACACTGAGAGGATTGTTTAGAGCCTCGGCTGAAACAGACTAGATAAAAGTCTTTTCTAAAACTTGGAGTTTGAGACTTGATTTTCTTTCATACCTGAGTAGCTTAAGAATGCACAAGCTAGAAGTTTACTGATATCCTGGCAGGCTTGTCATGTACACAGTGACAGGTTAGAAGTAAATGCTGTCTTCAAAATATATTCTGAAAAACCTCCCAGGATTCCCATGAATCAAAGGCAGCCAAACATAAGATGACCTCATGAAATTATAAAAGACATAAGGAAACAAAACATCATAAATAAGACTCAATTAAAATGATAGTCAAGGGCCGGAGGGTTAGCTCAGTGGTTCCGGCACCTGCCTTGCAAGCACAAGGTCCTGAGTTCAATCCCTGGTAACCACATACAATGCTGGGCGTGGAGACTCACACCCACCAACAATCAATACCACATACCACAGTGTCGGGCATGGTGGCTCACGCCTGTAATCCCAGTACTTGGGAGGCAGAGACAGGAGGGTTGCTGAGTTCTAGGCTTGCCTGGGCTCCATAGTGAGCTCAGAGCCAGCCTGAACTACAAAGCGAGACCCTGTCTCAAAAAAAAAGAAAGAAAGAAAGAAAGAAAGAAAGAAAGAAAGAAAGAAAGAAAGAAAGAAAGAAAGAAAGAAAGAAAGAAAGAAAGAAAGAAAGGTGGGACATGTACAGAGAAATAAGAGAATTAATGAATGGAAATAAATCATCCAGAATGAAAAAAGAATGAGACAGAAAGCCACCAAATATATAATGGAAGTTAAGAGACATAGGAAATAGGATGAGCTATAACATGAATAATAAGAATTCCAGAATAAGAAAATAAAGAATTTGGGGTTTGGGGTCTAAGAAGAAGGCTGATAAGTAGCATTCTATTCTCTTCTGAATTTGGAACCAATTGAAAATGTGCACTGGATTCAAGTGGAAAGAGATAAAAATGTCAGATTTATTCCTACTGGAACTGATGGATGAGCATGTCTTATTTGGGCCTTCCTAATACTACAGCTCAGAATTAGGGACATTGCCTCTTCTTGGGCAATGCTGCACGATCAAAGCCCTACCTCTCGTTCCCCATCTTTTGCATCTGTGGCATCTTCCTTGGAAGCATAAGCCCTGAGTAACAGGAAGAGATGTGCGCTCGGTCCCTGCTGCGGCCCCCAAAGCAAGGGCCCAGCACACAGGCCCAGCGTGCTCCCGTGCTCACCCGCCACCAGCTATTGGACAAACCTTGTCCTCTGCCCAGGAAAGAGGGTGAGTAGACAAAGGCCAGGGCCACCACTTCCCAAAACCTCTGCCCACCAGAGGAGAGGTGCTGCTCAGAGAGACAGCATGTAAGAATTTTTCAGAATCCTGGAGTCAGGGAAGCACAATATATACCGAGAAAGATGAAATTTAAAAAATGGCCCCCAAACATGCAGTAATGAAATTGCAGAACATTGAAGACGAAGGCGATGTCGAAGCAGTGAAGAGGGTAAAGTCAGATTATCTACTAAGGGCTATCAGAAAACTTACCAACAGCAAGAATTAACCCAAAAGATAGTAAAATAAGATCCTCACATAACTTAGAGGAAATAACTATCAACTTAGGACTGTACCCAGAAACACATTTATTTTGGGCATCTTAGAGACCAATGATTCCCTGTCTCAAAATAGAAAGAGAGAGAGAGAGAGAGAGAGAGAGAGAGGGAGGGAGGGAGGGAGGGAGAAAAGAAAGAAAAAAAGAAAGAGAAAGAAAGAAAGAAAAGAAAAGAAATCTCTAGTTCTTGCCCCTTGGCTTAATTTTGTGACTTTTCTATTCAGAGTTTGGAGTGATAGGACTCATCATTTTAGTCTAACTTCTCCACAGATCCTGCATAACTAATAATTAAGATGCTGCCACTTTATTCTCTTCTTTAGTGTTTATTTTTATTTTGAGGCAAAGTCTTATTAAGTTACTAAACTGTCCAGACTCAAACTTGTGATCCTCCTGCCTCAGCCTCTCAGAGTGCTGAGTTTCCAGGTGTGTACTGCCATGCCCAGCTCTACCACCTTCTTAATCGGTGCATATTCTGCAGGTTATGAGTGAGGCCAAAGGGCCATGAGATGAGAAGAACATGAGCAGGTGCAGGATGTGATGTATTCCCACTAGGTCATTCAGGTAGGATTTCCCCTGGAAATATTACAAGAAAAAGCCATGCTTCGATGCATGATATGCAGGAGAAAAAAAAGAGATGCTCCCTGCCGTGGTACCCACCGGGCTCTCACAAGCATTCCATAGATCAGGATCTACGCCGGGCAGACTATGGTGACATCACCCCTTCCTCCAAAAGCAAGGCATGCTTCCTGCTGTAGCATTTCATTCAGGCTTCGGAAGAATTCATGGGCCTCAGTACAAATAGGACTAATGTGTGAGCTACTGGCCTGTGGCTTTCCCTTGGTCTTCAATCTCATGTCATTGTTTTTTTTTGTTTTTGTTTTTGTTTTTGTTTTTAACCAGGGATCTAACTGGGGACCCTGCGCTTGAGAGGCAGATGCTGGAACCACATGGTCACCAGACAGCTCAGAAATCTTGGGGCTTCAGGCACAGTGGGGATAGAGGAGACATAACCAGGAAATAAGGATTGCGTTTCTACAGCAAGGAGGCGGTCAAGGGAATCTGCAAAGGCACACAGTCTTTGAAGCCTATAGACCTTAAAAAGTTTTTCACTCCTTGAAGTTAACTGATCTCTTAGAGATTAAATCTTTGATGTTCTTAGAATTGTTCTTTTCCCAGGGAGCAGCCTTAAGTGTTGTGGGTTGGATCTTAAACGTCTTCTGAAGCTCCCGTGAAGCGCAGTCCCCATGGACAGGGCTGTGGGAAGTGCTGGAAGCTTTAGGGGTGGGGCCTCCCTGGAGGGAGGAGATCAGCCCTGGGAGGGGTACTGGGATCTCCGTCCCTCCTCTGTCTCTGCTTCCAGGGTACCATGGGAGGAGTCATTTCCTCTACCAGATGCTCCCTGTCGTGGTGCTTTGCTTTGCCCTTGGCTCGAAGGCAGCAGGACTGTGCAACCACAAACACAAACCTGCAAAACTGCAAGCCAAAATCAATCCTTTCTCCTTTTAAATTGTTTATCTCAGGTATTTGGTCACAGTGGTGGAAATCTGACTAACACGCTACGCCAGATTAAAACATTTTTAACTGGAAATGAAAGGAAAAAGTCAACTACAACTGGCACAGGACAAGGTATGTTATGCCAATAAGCAGCCCCAAATCCCAAGGTTTAGTGCAGTGAAGGTTAATTTCTTGCTTATGAGGTCTCAGTTGACTCTCTGGGGTGACTGTCCCCCATGAGCTGCCTCCAGAACCCAGCCTGGTGAAGGCACCATCTCAGCAGTGACTTCCTGTTTGTGCAAGGCACCGGAGGAGCAAGAGGATGCACACCTGCTTCTGGAAGCTTCCTCCCGGAAGGGGGAAGTGCTACCGGCACTTCATTCAAACCACTGGCCATCACATGACTCTAGTTATCTTCAAAGGAGGACAGAGCGTAATCCCTCCTGTGCCAGCGTGGGCAGGAGACCTCTTCCCATAAACATGTTTTAAAAAATAGGATTTATGTGCCGGGCGTAGTGGCTCATGCCTGTAATCCCAGCACTTGGGAGGCAGAGACAGGAGGATTGCTGAGTTCGAGGCTTGCCTGGATTACATAGTGAGCTCAGAGCCAGCCTGAACTACAAAGCGAGACCCTGTCTCAAAAAGGAAAAAAAAAAAAAGGGATTCATGGGCTAGAGATTTAGCTCAGTGGTTCCAGCACCTGCCTCACAAGCGCAAGGTCCTGAGTTCGATTCCTGCTAACCACATATAATACCAAGCATGGTGACTCACACTTACCAGCATTCAATACCACATACCACAGTGCTGGATGTGGTGGCTCACGCCTGTCATCCCAGCACTTCGGAGACAGAGGCAGGAGGATTGTTGAGTTCGAGACTTGCCTGGGCTACATAGTGAGCTGAGGGCCAGCCTGAACTACAAAGCAAGACTCTTTCAAAAAAACAAAACAAAACAAAACAAACAAAAAAATAGGATTCATACTCTGAGATCAATCATGAAAATATTATCTCCTTCCTATTCCTATTCTGCACGTGAAACTCTACTCAGTTTAAGTATCAATTTCAGGAAGATTAAAATTTATTTTCTATAATAACCCTATAATTTCCAAAAAGTCCTCATGAAAAGATCTGTATTCAATTTTTGAGAGTTTCGATACCTAGTGAAGTTGAAATTGGCTCAGAACAACAGATTGTTTTAGACTTGAAAAGCACCTTAGAATTTCACACACACACACACACACACACACACCTGTGCACTTTCTAGTATGATGCAGAAATCTTTGCAGTCAAAGCACTTCAACAGTATGATTTTAATATGCTCCTCTTCTGACACCACATAATAGTCGTTGTCCATGTGTTCCCTCCAGCCCGTTCCTAAGACAGACCCCTGCAGCTCTCGCTGCAGGACCAGCCCATCCCCTTCCCGCTGTCCCATCACCTCCCGGTCCCCACATCCCAAGCCGAGGTCACAGGTCTGCTTTAGATTCAACCTAAGATTTTCAATGTTATTTGTCTTTCTCTGGAGACAGAAAGCTTCTGCGGATGAGAAGCATTTCATAGATGGCTGCCTAGTTTCACCCAGACTTATTTCCTCTCTGCTTCGCCACCTGGTCCTGAACACTGTGTGTTCACAGCACTCAATAAATACTTGTTGAATTGAATTTTCTAAACGGTGCTAATTATTCATTCAGCTCAAGTCGCTGTGTCTATGTAGAATGATGGATTTCCAGACACCAGGACTGAGGGTCAATTCAAATCTCTTGAGGGCCTATTGGATTTACAGTTGTGGACCACCTTCCCCTTTCCCCACTGGAAAATAGAGGGCACAGGATTATGCCATCCAGGATTTCCAAGCAGCTGCCCTGCCTTTTATGCCATCCCTAGAATTAGTCCTAGTGGAAGCCATGAAAATAAATCCACTTTATTTTTCTAAATTCTGGCAACAAAAGAGCCAATGAATGTCAAGTTAATGACTCACTGAACGTCCACAGCATCCTGTTTCTGACTTTCACGAGGAAGTAGACCCTAAGATTTCCGAGAACACTCGAAGCAATTTCTGCACTAAGCATTTCTATCAGACGTTGGTAAGGATGACAATGTCTCCATTATTGTGCTGAGATACATGAAGACAGTCTCAAGTGTGCTATTTAAACATCATCATAGCTTTTCCTAGTCCTAAAGGCAGAGGGTAACTAGACAGAACAACATCACCGGCCTCACCTTCTTACTGTTCTTATGTGACATGGCTGGCCAGGTACAAAAAGGAAAGAAGACCTGTCTAGTTGCTGAGAAAAACTATGAGTCTGAATTCTCCATTACGTAATTGGCAGGGCCGCTTCCCATGTGCACGAAGAGCAGAAAGTCACAGCAAACCCTGTCCAAGTCACGGCACATACAAATGCTGCCACTGAAATGTGCAGAGCTAGTCATTGCATTCCACAGGAAGAGGCAGGAGCCTCAGAGAAGATTCTAGATTCTTTCCAAACAGTGCTGCACACAAATGGTCTGGCAGGATTAAGGTGTAGTCTTTAAAGTGGGCACTTTTCAGAGTTGTCTATAATCCCGTGAGTTCCAAAATCTGGTTTCTGGTAGTGAAATTTGAGACATGTAATCCAAAGTTTCTTGCCCAGCGTTACACGACCATGAAAGAGCCCGGTGTGTGGGGGGCTGTTCTCACGCCTGGGTGCAAGTCCAGGCAGCCGGCCTTCCAGCTCACCGTGCGACTGCGGTTACAGGGTGAGAATGTCTCTAAAGACGCCTAATGCCTCTGCAGAAAAGCATTCACCAAACAGGCCCAGGACTGCTGTCCCTGGCGTGACCTGCTCTCCAAGGTGTGCTGTTGGCTGGGAACTCGGGAGGTAAACAGTTCCCTGACTGATATAAAACTTTCCCTAAGTGATAAGCAGGGCTCGCGGGGCCTGAATGGCAGACAGCACGGTCTGGGCCAAACGCTGCTCTCCTCCCACGAGCCCGGACTTGGGCTGTGTGCTAGGCACAGGGTGGCTATGAGGCCAGCCCCCAACGGCAGCCTCGAATGCCGAGTCTAGCGAGCTTCCCTGGTAGACAGCACTTCACACGTGCTGTCACAAGTTACTGTTGGAAGAGGGAGCGGCGTCTGCTGTCTGCACTGAGAGATGGGTCGTGGAAGGCTGGGCCCAGCTTCCTCTGGACTTTCCCCCGTGCTCCCTTGTTCTTTGAGTTTGCGTTTCACTTTTTCACAGTAAGAAGCCATAGGCCTGAGGACAACTACATGCTGTGTCTCCCTCATGTCGTCCTGGGTTCACCACGCCCGGGGTTGAGGCATCGAGGACAACACGTGTGAGAGCGATGGACTTCTGGTCGGGGACATTTTCTTCCCTTCGTATTTAATTTCTGATTAGCTTAACACTTGTGCTGAGTATTAAAGTTCAACAGGTCTTCAAAGACTGACAGTAAGAATGTGTAGTCTCTTCTTATCTCTTTTCCATACTTTTACTCCCTGGAAGGATCCGTTTTCAGTTTTTAGACATTTTCTCAGATAGATCAATCGATCCATCAATAGACAGATCATGGTTATACTAAATATTTCTTGTTTTTTCATGTTTAGGTAATGATCATTGTGTTTCCATTGTGAAAACTGAAGACTGTAGTCCCAGTCCATGGGAGGCAGAGGCAGGAGGATTGCTGAGTTCAAGGCTTGCCTGGGCTACATAGTGAACTCAGGGCCAGCCTGAACTACAAAGCAAGACCCTGTCTCAAAACGAAAGAAAGAAAGAAAAAAAGAAAGAAAGAAAGAAAGAAAGAAAGAAAGAAAGAAAGAAAGAAAGAAAGAAAGAAAGGAAGGAAGGAAGGAAGGAAGGAAGGAAGGAAGGAAGGAAGGAAGGAAGGAAGGAAGGAAGAAAGAAAGAAAGAGAAAGAAAGAAAGAGAGAAAGGAAAGAAAAGTAAAGACTGAACTACACCAGTTCACCAATACAACCTTTTCGTATCTCAATCTTCATTGAATACTTTTGGCATGATTTTTTTTTTCAGTACCAGGGATCAAACTCGGGCCCTATCTGCTTCCAAGGCAGGTGCGGTACCACTTGAGCTAGATCCCCAGTCCCTGGCGTGATTTTTGTTTAAACACATTTCAGATTTTACACTATTACTAACCACCTGCTATTTACCGCTGAGCGATACAACGTATTGTGATTAACTTGCTTTTCTGACAAAATTTTCTAAAAGGTGTCCTAGAGGTAATTGTTTTATGCTGCGTTTTTGCTTGCTGTACCATTCCTCTTTCCCCAAGACCTCTATCAACGTTTTACGAAAGGTGAACTATCATTTCCTTTCTGTTTATTCTTGAGACATCGCTTTAGAGTTCCCTGCTTTATTTCCCCCTGTGGCCTTGTCCTCTGGGGAAGTCTCTGTGCTTCTGTCTGTGCTGGGTACCTCGCTTGGCAATTCCCACGTCTCCCTCTCTTCACTTGACAAAGTGCATCCTCCAGTGGCCTCCTCCAACTCCCGTGATGGAGTGAAAACTTCAAGGCCCGTCTGTCTGGCTACGTGGGTCTTATTATCTACCACATCGCTGATCATGTGGCTGGGGCAGAAGTTCAAGTTGATAAGTATTTTCCACTGCGTTGTAAAAGCATCTCTCCCCTGGACTCCAGAGTCAAACGCTGCTGATTAGAAGCCTATGGATTTGCGGACTTAGGAACATCTCTTTTTTTTTAACCTGTCTAAAATTTCATAACGATGTGTCCTGGTGTCACTATTCTAGGAACTCGGAAGGCCTTTTTTAATTGGCAGTTGTATGTCCCTTGGACCTAGGTTTCTTTGTGTTATTTTATTGAAAAGTTAATTATCCTACTTCTTTTGTCATCTCTTTCTACAGTGTTTACTAGTAGGATGTTATACTTCTTAGGTGGATCCTCTATTTTGTATATTTTTTCTGCTTTGTTTTGAGAGGCTTTGTGGTTGATTCCTGTAGATTCTTCAATCTTATCTTCTAATCTTCTCCTGAATTCTTATTCTGGTTGTATTTATAATTTTTCATGCATGTTTGATAGGTTTCTGTTTTCATCTTATGTATGTAACATTTCCAATGCCTCAGTTAATATTATAACAAGGGCTTTTCCCTTTTTACCCCTCCACATCATTATCGCTACAATTTTGTGGCTAAAACTATCTTGTATCATAAAAACTTTTAGCTACCTGGTGATTCCTAGTGTTTTAAAAACTTTTAGCTACCTGGTGATTCCTAGTGTTTGTTTTGTTCTGCCTTAGGAGCCGAGGCATTGCTCTGTTACCTAGGCTGGTCTTGAACTCTTGGACTTTAGTGACTCTCCTGCCTCAGCCTCTGAAGTAACTGAAAGTAGAGCTGCACGTTATGTTGCCCAGCACCTTAGTTACCTGTTCATATCTACGAGCAAGGAACTAAAGAGCTGGTTGTATGCACAGCTGTGTCCACAGGCTTCACTGCAGAGCAGCACAGGTGCTTGTTTTATTGGGGAACCTCAGAGTGTCAGAAGGTATATCTTTTGCTGTGAGTCAGTGTTTCCACAGAAAAGCCTTCTGTCTGGGGGATACAGTCCTAGATACTAGTGTTCTGAGAGCTGAGGGAGGAAGGAAGGAAGGAAACCATGGATCTCACCTTTGCATAGAATTTTCACCTAATCTCTATTTACATCCCTAGTACAATAGCAACACATTTGTTGACAGAGCCCAACACTGAGCCTGATGGGAAAGCGGAAGAGCTCCCGTACTGCCGTACTGGTGTCTGGCATAAGGGAGACCATAGACTACACGTTCTTACTGTCAGCCTTTGAAGATGCGTTGAACTGTAATACTCAGCACAAGTGTCTGGCATGAGGGAGCAAAGGCCTGCTGGGCTCTGAGAGGCAGCGCGTCTGTAGCAGACACACCCATCTGCTGGCTGCCTATCTCAGTTTGGAGCCTCTTGGTCAATTTCTTAAACTTTTGGCTTTTCTTGGGGTAGAGAAAGGCACGTGGGGGCTGTTGCTACTTATTCAGACTGGGAATCAGGGCTCCTCTTTTTCTTGCCACCCTCTACCCCTAAATTTCTGCTCCTTCTGATCTCTGGGCCTCTCTAGGGCTCACAAGCGAGCGGTTCCTCTTTAAACCTCCCCATAGCATGCAGGGTTCCCACTGCTGCTATCCCTTACCCTGTCTGTCCACTTTAAACCTCCAAGGCTTTGTTCACCTCTGTCTTCCAGTGTCGTCTTTTTTCATTTTCTTTTTTTTTTCTGGACTTGGAACTTGCAAAGATTTGTTGGCTGCCATTTTATTGGAGCTCCAGATGGGATCATGATAATGATTTCTCCATTTCCCCATTTTTTTTTTTTTTTTTTGGAGGCAGGGTCTTCCTTTGTAGTTCAGGCTGGCTCTGAACTCACTATGAAGCCTAGCCAAGCTTTGAACTCAGCAATCCTCCTGCCTCTGCCTCCTAAGTGCTGGGATGACAGGCGTGAGCCACCATGCCCAGCACTGTGGTATGTGGTATTGATTGTTGGTGGGCATGAGTCTCCATACCCAGCATTGTATGTGGTTACCGGGGATCGAACTCAGGACCTTGCACTTGCGAGGCAGGTGCCAGAACCACTGAGCTAACCCTCTGGCACAATTTCCCCATCTTTAAACCACAGTTCATTTGCTGAAAGTTTAGAGTCATAAAGAAAAACTCGTTTGATTAAACTGTGATTAATTTATTAATAACAAATAATCTTCAGTCTGGGTGGTATTTATTCCCCATCCATGGGTACGTACTTGCTTAACCCTCACTCTATAACCATGCTGTTTGGATAGGTGCCCTCAGAAGCACACGTGTTGACCACCCTGGTCTGTGGTAGGGAGGGGGTGGAGCTTCTGGGAGGGGGGATCTTGGGAAAGGAATGTGGTTACTGGGGATAGATGTCCTCTCTTTGCTTCTCAGCTCCCGTAAGATGAACAAACCCCATTCCATGATACAGTGTACCATCACTGGTCCAAAGCAACAGGGGAAGTCACCACAGATTGAAACTTCTGAAGCTGTAAGCCACAGTCAACATTTTCCCCTTGAAAGTTGATTACTATGACATTTTGTCACAATAACAGAAAATTAATACAGAATGTCACAGATCGGTCTCAGAAGATAAACATTAAAGGGAACTTAAAGTACTGTACTTATTGAAAAATGCAGATTCCCAAGTCTATCCTGGATTGTATGCATCAAATCCTTTGTGATGATCAGTAGCCCTAAAGTTTGTAAACCTCTCTTCTACTTTGTAGTATTAAAAATTAACACTGGACTGGAGATTTAGCTCAGTGGTTCCAGTGTCTGCCTAGCAAGCACAAGGTCCTGAGTTCGATCCCCAGTAATCACATACAACAATACTGGGCGTGGAGACTCACGTCCACCAGCAATCAGTACCACATACCACAGTGCCGGGC